>JAOXYF010000019.1:2476454-2495426 GCA_028565775.1 Sternarchorhynchus goeldii
ATTTGGAATAAGGCTGTAACGTAACAAAATGTGGAAAAAGTGAAGCGCTGTGAATACTTTCCGGATGCACTGTATTTGGAAGGGTTGCGACAAACCTCTGCACTTTTCTTCACCACCCCCACCCCCCCCCCCCGCCGCCCATGCCAACAACAAACAAACAAAAAAAGGAAAAACAAATACCCGGGTCGTAGTGGGGTGGGGTGGGGTGAGAGACAGTCAGAAAGAGGTGAGAAAGAAGGTGGTTATATATTGATTTGGCAGTCAGCTGGTGGGTGGAGCCAAAGTGAGGTGCTCATGCAGTGGGCGGAGCAGAGGCGGCTTGTCGGTATGTTATGTGCCACTCACTGCCTGCTGCGGAGGGGGAGGCAGGAGCAGGCAGCCCGCCAGCCGCGGCCGAGTTGGCGGACAGCGAGGAAGAGGAAATCCCTACATGGGTGGGGCTAGAAACAGTTTTTGCGTCGTTGTGCTGGCTGACCACCGAAGGCTGGCGGCGCAGGGCACCGGGCACGGCGGTTTGACTCGACTGGAATGTATAAACAACGTCCATCTGCAAAGAGGAGGGAGAGGCCCGGGGTGCAAGAAAGAAATGGAGGGAGAGAGAGAGCGAGAGGTGGAGGAAGAGAGGGAGATCAAGGAGGGCAGAGGAAGCACTGGTTAGAGCAGACATATTTGTTACTGAAGACAAAGGAAATGAAACATGTGAAAGCAGTAAAAGGGAGTTCTGAGCTGGACAGAGAGAAGAGGCAGTGAAGGAAAATGGAAGCAGAAGAACATTCTGTGAGGGAAAGAATAATGATTATTTATTTATTTTTGGACAAAGGAAAGGCTGATTGAGGAAGAGGAAGTCAAGAGCTGACAAAGAGGTGACCCTGGAAGGCCCACACAAGAACTTGGAGAATGTGACTTGTGCCAGTTAATTGCCTCATTGTGTATCGCTAGCCATGCGTGACTGATTTTAAAAAAAACAAAAAAAAAACAAATCCAGGAGGATTAAAAAAATGGGGCAACAGGAAGAGGAGCAGAAGATAAGGAGCTAATTAGTGGAGCAGTATTTTTGAAGTCAACTGGAGGGTGGAGACACACAGAGTGTGTGTGTGGGGGGGGGGTATTCAGCCTTTCCTCTACCAGTAAGGCCAGAGTAGGGGGGGGGTGGTTATCAGGAACAGGGTAATGAAACTGGAACAAGGGGAGGGCAGAACCAGAAGCAGGACACGAGTTACGTGGCATCAGCTCTGGACATTGCTGTCTGCTCCAGTTACCCCATTGAGACAAAGACACAAGTGTCGTATGCATAGCTGGGACGGTTATTAGAGCTCGTTGTCACACTCTGAATAGTAGAAGAAACACATCTTACAAAACCATTAAAAGAAATCAGCTCAACTAGTCACTTCAAACCTACCAGTTTAATGTTCTTTAAAAATGATTAACTAGTAGCTTAAATGTTTTTACATCAGAACATCCACTGTATTAAACATCTATAAAGAGTTCAAATTTGGATTAGAAACGTTACTAACTACAAAAACAGAAAAGCAAAGTGCAAATTTAAAAAATAAACAACAACTATACATAAAGTAAACTGAATTCCTTTGGCAAAAGTTACATAACCTGTTATAATGTAGAAAGGATTAAAGAGAAGAGGTGGTACAGAGAGATGGTTAGAACTGCATCATCCTACCAGACAACTGTTTCAAAATAACCCACAGAGCAAGTTCAGTCGAACATCATCTTAATCATGAATTGGAATAATGTATTATACCATGTTTCAGTTTGAACATCAATGCCTTCCCCAACACAGCAGGCGAGAGAGAGAGAGAGAGAGAGAAAAATCTAGAAGGCATGAACTTCTCCTGACCTGGTTCACAGTATGTGCGATTACATTTTTGCAGCAAAACACAGAACCGCTTTAGAGTAAGATCAGTGTTGGTTTTCAGCGGTGGAGAGGCAAGCTAATGAAGCCCTAAGGGAAAGCAGAGTTACCTGTGGATATTCACATGAAGCACCTCCACGGGGGGTGTGGGGGGGGGGGCACCGCCCCCCTGCTGTAATGCCTCGTAAAGAAACTCCCATACACACATCCACCCACCCACCCACCCACCTCACGATACCTCTACCTCTCCCACCGTACCATATGCACACCATTCACACAAAATCCTTAGAAAATACAGATAAACAAAGCTTACAACGCGTTCACACAGACAGGTTCAAAACTGTCTGGGTGTTTCTACAGTGCATGAATAAATTGTAGACCGTAAGGAGCAGATCCTGCATGCCTAAGAAACTACATTCAGATCACCATCTCCATCTCGCTGTCTGCTCAAGTGCTAAAAGAACATGCAGATGGAACAGGTGAGCACTGTTATGAACTGCCAGGTGTGCACTGCACCAACTCTCTGCAGACCTTCGCTTCCTTGTTAATGTCCAGGGAATCAGGTGCTTTGAAAACCCTACCAGCTGAACACCCCCCCCCCCCCAAGGGCATTCCAACATGCGTCATCCACAGCCCCCACATCTCCACCTCCTCCCAAGGCGCCTCACTCCTTACCCCAGACTGCTGGCCTACAGAGAGCCAATGCTTAGCTCAGAGTCATGAGGGAGGGCCCGTGTTTCCGTGAAAGGGACACACTGGAGAAGCCAGGGCCGCTGGGGTATGGGGCCTGCAGGTAAACAGAGTTGACGTTTCTTTCTCATGCCCATTCAGACAACGGAGTGGCCCACTTTAACCTGGACGACACCTTTTCATAAATTAGCCAGTTAACCTAAGGGCTCGCCCGGCCATGTAAAATCGGGCAAGTAGAGTCTCGTTGATGTAACAGCCACCCATGACCAGGAATTTAAGAGCATCCCTGACCCATCTCTCAGGGTAAGTGCGATGTTAGCCAATCTGTTGGGTCATACAGAGATCTGGGCACACTGGTCCCAGCTAAGAGACTTTTGCTAATCAACAATGCTGCTTCAGTCTTCAGGCCTGTTCAGAGGAGGAGGTGTCCTGCTTTAACCCACACAACATGGCAATTAGCTCCACCAAACAAGGCTCCTGTGAGGTGCAGCTGCCTAAGGTTGCTATCCCAGAGGAAGCTCGAGAAGCCTAAGTATGTGGAATGTCTCGTAGGGACCGCGTTAGCAGGAGGGGATCTAACCGCGACCTGCTTGGAAGAAAATGAGGTGTATAAATAAAGCCATCAAATATGGACTGTCTATTTGACCATTTATGAAGAAGGATAGTGGGTCTTGGAGATGCACTATTGTGCACATGATGGTAAACATACAGGCTGTGTGTAAAATTAAAACGTGAGCATCGTACTGCAGTTGGCTGCTTGTACATCCATCCACATCTACGGAATAACATCTGCAGCACACACTGTCGGGGGAAAGGAAGCATTAACAAGTGGTGTCACCTTCTGCCCCTGCTTCTGCAACCCTGGTCATCTCTGCTCCATGAGGGCCCTGGAAGAGAACGCTGAGGTGTGGGGGGAAGGGGCGTGTGTGTGAGATGCAGGAGGCTGACCAGGAGGGGGCGCCTTACCTGAGTCTGGATGCGGTTCAACCCTCGGAACCACAGGATCTGGCCACGGCGGAGCTCCATCTCAGCGTGGTCGATCTCGTCCACGTCCTCCGTCTGGTCCTCCTGCTGGATCTCTTCCTTGGTGATGCCGTGACCGGCCTCCTTCAGGAATTTGAGGCGATGTGTGGGAATGGCGGAGATTAACTGGGGAGAGGGAAAAGAGAAAAAAGAGTGGAGTAGGAATGAGTTCAGCTTGGCAATTTGGTTAAGCAACCAGAAGACAATATTAATATTAACCATCATCTTGATAGTTACATTATATACAAACAAACCAGAACATGGATATAAGGCTTTTTAATAATAAATTAAATATGAATTTTAGTCATTCAGTTTTATGCTCAATGATGTTTTCTTTTGTCTGTTCAACCGCCACCCCTCCCCTCCCCTCCCCTCCAGCCCAGAAATAGGATGATCAGGCCTATTTTATACTGCAAAAATTGAAAGCTTCTGTCTGTGCATCAGAGGTGAAAGATTCAAGCCTGACTTTTCTTCAGCTCAGTCTTTGGTGGGCATTTTCAGGAAGGACAAAACAGAGCACAGAAAAACATTCTGTATGAAGGACACGGTGACCCCGGCGGAAGGTCTGGGGTCACAGAAATTGGATTTTGAGAAATTGGATTACTTTGATCTAATCAAACATCTTTTGAATGAGTAGGCTAACAGAATGTCCCGGAATCTGAGGATTTAACAGGTCACAGGATGGGCAAGGGGCTAAAAACCCAGCGAACAAAGCTGACAGCTTCTGCAGAACATTCGATGACACTGAAATAATTCAATATTTCTGGATGGTTCTTTTGGGGGCGTCAGCTCTGCGCCAGTGCCTTGACTAGCCAGGAGCAACCTTTCATACAGCCTTCAGAATACACTATCATTTACCTTAGTGTACATGTTAGAATACACAGCAGTGGGACAAAGCCCCACTCCACACAAGAACACACACACGCACGCAGACTGGCACACTCCCCAGCTCAGAAACTTGTGTGTGATGCGGTAGCCTTCCTGTCTTTACTGTGTCATGAACATTTGTCAGTACACACCGATGTGTGTAGGCACTCTCCTGCTGAAACTGAACGTGTGTGTGTGTGTGTGTGTCAAAGAGAGAGCAGGCGTGCTGCGGGAATACCGTACCGACTTTTGCGTTCCCCCACGAGGGTGGGTAATTGTGGGATTGTGGGTAATTGTGGTCTCATTACAGCACCCTGTGGTGTCGCTTCATTGGGAGGAAAGCTTTTCGGCGGTGGCAACTGTTGCCATGCGCTGCTGGGCAACCTGCCACCCACACCACCCCTCACCTCCCCACCCCAACAGGTTTGGATTCTCACACAGCTTCACCCCACCTCCATGTCCACCACCGGGCGAGAGCTGTTTAGCCTCACCCAGACCCATACATTCATGCCATGATACTTCAATATA
The DNA here is from genome assembly GCA_028565775.1 of Sternarchorhynchus goeldii. NCBI lineage: Eukaryota > Metazoa > Chordata > Actinopteri > Gymnotiformes > Apteronotidae > Sternarchorhynchus > Sternarchorhynchus goeldii. The sequence goes on from JAOXYF010000019.1 coordinate 2,481,430, forward strand.
CCATCATGTAGAGAGCAGTGGTACACTGCTTTTCTCTCTCTCTCTCTCTCTCTCTCACACTATTCTTTCACACCTTGTCATCTGCAGATGGGATCTTTCAACACAGCGAACACCCACAGGTCTAGGCGTTGCTCGCAGTTTTATTCAAACTAGTGCCATTTTTTTTAGAATTCACTTCGGCGGGAGAGGAGCGAGTCGGCCAGGCAAGACAGAAGCGCCTGTGCCTGCTCCAAGGTCAGAAGGGAGGAGCCTGCGTCGTACCTGCCCCCAGAGCAGCTCTGCCACTCCAATGAAAACACACCACAGCCACTGATCCAGGGTCAGGGCTGTGCAGGAGAAAGGCTTGCCCCCAAATTGCACGATGATGATCTGAAAAGGCAGAGAGACGAGAGGGCAAAGGGTTAAACGGGTGGAACTCTGTTACGCCTGTGGGTCGAAGGTCAACGGCCCTGGACCTGCAGACAGAAAATGGCACAGTTTTCCAAAACAAGGACAGCGGTTGTGAATCTCCTATAATGCACAGAACACTCTGAATGAAGGAATCATCCAATACTTGCCAAAACCTGCCATACTACATTAATTATTCATTTTTCGCATGCATTATTCATAAACAGTGAAATTAAAATCCACAGCAGTTTGTTCAGAGTTGCACCTGATTAAGTTCTTAAAAGACATGCAAACGGAGTACAAATCATTTGCAAATCAAAGGTTTAGCCAAATACGGTCAAGCTACCTTAGGGGGTTTAGTCCGATTTTAGTTTCGGTTTGGTCAGGGTTTGGTGGGCGCAATTGTGAGACTTGCCTGCAGTGCGAAAGTTCCAAGGACAACGCTGCAGAAGATGGGGTTGCGGTACACGCCCTCAAACACGTTCCTCTCGCCGTGGATCTTGCGGGCGTTGATCTCGTTGAAGAGCTGCATCATGACGAAGACGTTGAAGATGATGGTGTAGTGCTCAGAGGGTGGAGAGTGCAGCGGGGTGTTGCGGCCGCTATCGATGTTGAAGAACTTCTCACCTGTGAGAAGGAAAGGACATCCAGGAACATCACAGGGAGAACGTCACGGGGAGAGACAGACGCTGCATGCTCTTATGCGTTCAACCGCTACGTCATTCCCACACAGAGCGCACATCTTTCGAATACTTCAGATTTATCACTACAGGTCACAAAACAAAGATGTAGAGTTTCTTTCGTCTCAAGTCTCTCTAGCTTTTTTCAGCCTAATAGAAAGAAAAAAAACCCCGCTCAGAAACGGCTAAAGGGGGAAGTGCAGAGAGTTGGTCCTTTAGTCCTTGCCTTAATATTCCTCTTAAGGTGAGCTCGTGCAATCACGGGAGCCCTGGGCTTGCCAGCTCTGAGGCACTTTTTGACCTGTCTGAAGAGTAGCACAGGAACCCTGGCAGTAGTCTCTCTCAGGAGCTCTACTGACAGCAGGAGCCCAGCGCTTCAAGAAGAGTGCCATGTCATTTCTTGCTGAGGGGTCGGACGTGTCAAAGGGGAGGGAAGGAAGGAGGGAGAGAGAGAGAGAGAGAGATAGAGAGAGAGAGATAGAGAGAGAGTTCAGTGCTAGTCTGAGCACTCATCTGCTTCTGTTCTGAACCCACTTAGCAGTTTTAGGAGGTGAAGGTTTCCTTAGATGGAGGGCTACATGGTGCTGTTGGAACACACACACACACACACACACACACACACACACACACACACACACACACACACACACACACACACACACACACACACCCCATGCTTACCTGCGAACAGCAAGGTAAACGTGACTGCCAGCTGGAAGACAGCGTGGCCAAGGATGTTCTTCATCATGGTCCTGGAGATGAGGGGCTTGTCTCGGCCGTAGGGCTTCCGCAGCAGCAGGGACTCGGTGGGTGGCTCTGTGGCAAGGGCCAGAGAGGCCAGGGTGTCCATGATCAGATTCACCCACAGCATCTGGACTGCTTTCAATGGAGAGTCCTGCACACGCACACACAACACAACGTTTGACCGCCCTCCTCGTCAACCACAGCGAGGCATGAAAAGTCATGGGGCCTCTGTATCTTATCTGGTTCTTGCAGGTACTTATATTCCATTATATATTCTAATCAGCTTGCAAGTGTGAGTTAAGGTCCTGACCATCAGTCAGGGGCAAGAACCTAAGTGGTGGGTGGAGTCAGGGCCTTTACCAGAGCTCCGCCCCTTACCTGTGTGATGCAAGCCCCAGTGAAGGCCACGATGACAGCCACTACGTTGACAGTGAGCTGGAACTGCAGGAACTTGGAGATGCTGTCATAGACGTTACGGCCCCACATCACGGCCTTGACGATGCTGGTGAAGTTGTCGTCAGTCAGGATGATGTCAGAGGCCTCCTTAGCAACGTCCGTGCCAGCGATGCCCTGTGGGAATCGGAGAGAAAGAAAGTAAAATTGGATGTCGCTGCATTGCTGACAAAACTGCAACAAAAAAAAAAAACCTGATCAAACGCATCTTGTTAAGCCTGTGCATGTTCAGCCATGACTCGTTAAACCTGAGCTTTTTGATTCCATTGAAATTTGGGATTGAAGTGAGAAGCCTCTTAATCCAGGTCTATTCACTGGTGCTCTTTATGAGGGCGCTAAAGCGCGCACACACACACACACACACACACACTCATTCCACTGGGTTGTTGTTTACATGCGAAACTGACAATTACCCTCCAATGTGTTAAGCCAACGGCATCTGAACTTTAAGCTGAATGAGGTTTTTGAAGACCCCAAGAGGGTGTGTGTTAAACTTATAAGAGACAGAAATGTAATTGTGCCTCTTTTGGTTTAGAACAGTAAGCAAAATTTTGAACACTAAAACTATAGTAGTAGAACAAGGTTTTTTTTTAAAGGAGCTATAGTGATACAATGAGGTTTTCTGAATATCAGGAGGGAATTGTGGTTTTCACCACTACCCCTCCTCTTCCTAAAGCAACTTACTGCACATAATGCGAATTCATTTAATCAAGGACAGCATCAAAAGGGTCAGACAACTGCCCCTTTTCCCATTCTAAAACCCCCATGTCTGTTTATTCACCATCACTGTAATTGCAGAGAGCAATGTTGTTGATACTGCTGACCCACTAACATTACAAGCCCCTGGTTATGATCAAATCAGATTGCAGGCATCTTGCTGGGAAATGACAGTGGGGGGGGCGGGGCTTTTGGCTCACCGCAGAACAGTCGATGCGGGGCGGTCGCCGGGGGCAGAGTCCCACGGGGCGGCCGGGCGCCGAGAGAGACCGGCCCCCCACTGCCAGACCCGCCACACAGTGACTCCAATATCACAACTGTCAGCTGTGATCAATAGATTAACTACACCAAAGTAGCTATAGATTTATTATTTAATCATAGAATAAGCAGTCAGAATGAGCTCAGATTACATCCCATAATTTGGTGGACTTCGAGAAAAAAACGAGCATTAAGCCTGCATGAGCTAATGCACACTTTACTGCCGCACAAAGAAAATCCCTGAACTCCCAGAGGACGAATTTCTACGAGAGGCGCGAGAAGCCAGTGGAAGACAACAGGCGTTACCATAGCAAAGCCGACATCAGCCTTTTTGAGGGCAGGTCCGTCGTTGGTGCCGTCTCCGGTCACCGCCACCACCTGTCTGGTCTCTCCCACTGTGCTGTCAATGATGCCTAAAAGGCAAATCACACGGTGAGTGCTTCAAGGTTCACTACATGCTCCAACATGATTTTAAGTGGAAGAAAGGATAATGTGTGTAAGAACGAGGCCTTTTCAATATCCCAAGTGTAAGGAGTTGTGCTTAGTAGACACACATCTACTGCAACTATATTAGAAACCAGCACAAGGCTGTTAAGAACCCCAAACTAACACTGAATTGGGAATGAAGTGCTGTGCACAGTGGGAAAGGCAGTCTTTGACGGAAGCTAAAGCTACAGTCTGGCACTGAGACACTGGCAAACCGTCCGTCTCCACTGGTGCAGATCTGACCGACACCTGCTGTAGATGGGGGGGGGGGTTGTTGAGATCCCTAACCCTAACTGATGCATGGATGCATGAACACACACTCTCTCTAAAACACACACAGGCAAACACACACCCACTCCTCTACTCAGAAGGGAAGCATAAACACACCAGATGCACCAAATAACCAGATGTCAAAGCACCAAAATACCTCAAATCTCCTGCTACAGCTGTGGTTAGAATGGAATTAGTAAACATCGTTTAAAAAAAAGATACCTCACTAAGGTTCTTTTTATGTGGAATTTTAACCACAAGGTCTTACTGAGGATTTTTACCTTTTACCAGAGTGTGCTTATCTGTGGGTGAAGAACGAGCCAGGACACGCAGCTTAGGCCAGACCTTGTCAAGACGTTCTTGCTCCACCTGGAGGTTGGGAGGACAGAAAATATATAGAATAATGTCACAACCAGGGATTTCACAACAGGTACATGCCTTTCAGGCAACCATCCTCCAAAGATCATTTCTAAATGAACAAACAGGATAAACAGAAAAAACTGCCTGGCCTCCCTGTACCACTTCTGCAGTTGCAGCTTCAGCATCAGTGTGACCAGTGTTTGCTGGGTCACAACCAGTGTTTCTTGTGGCTCCTCACCTCTCCTTTGTCGTTGCGGATTTGACGGTTGAACTCTTTGCCCTCCAGACACAGGAAGTCCTCGCCAGGCAGCAGGATGCCACATTTGGTAGCGATGGCTCGGGCGGTGTTAATGTTGTCCCCGGTAACCATGCGCACTGTGATGCCTGCTCTTTGACACTTAGCAATGGCCTCAGGAACCTGACAGAGAAGGGGGGGGGGGTGCTAAATTAAACCAGGAGCCTTTAATACAGACTGTAATACAAAGTGCAATGCTAGAAAAACACAAAGAAGCAGCTACAACTTTTAGCACGTGAGCTGATGTACTGGCTGTGGAATTAAAAATAAATGCCCCACAACTTCCACAACTTATGTATCATAGCAACGATGAGCCCAGGCATGTTGGAACGGGAAGCAGCAGCCACAAAGAGATTTGTCTCCATAACAGCATTTAAACGCGCAGGCGGCCGTGCGTGAGCCTAGCAGGCTGTTTTCAACTCTTAATCATCTCGTCGATTCACTGTAGGCTGATGTAACGGATGAGCAGGGCTATCAACCTGCGGTGGAGCAGCAGGACTCCAGATCTGCTGGTCTCAGTTCAGCGCGTTGCTCTGCATGTTTAGCTCTCCCCGGGTACGAGCGCAGGTCTCAGATCAGTGGGTGGGCAGGGTATTTTAGTCGCTCTCCATGTGACACCATACCCCTCATTAGAACCAATAAGTTCATTTATTTACAGATAATTAAAAAGCACCCAGCACTGCGGCAGACAGAGACGTCTCTGTGGTGTCACTCAGGACCACTGCACTGTTTAAACTTGTGCCTGGACAGTTTGTTTTTATGTTTAGATGGTGCACATGTGATGGGTTCACAGCCCAGATCCCATCACATGTGCATTTACTCTCTACACCTGCCACCCAACTCCAGAGAAGCTGGCACACAAAACCCTGCTCCGATTACATCTGTCAAAAATAGTCTTTCATGAGCCTCCATCCTGGGAATCAATTCGGAGTCTCCCTCTGGCGATGAAGCTATTCTAGTCATCGTCACCTACTACTTGAGAGTCTGAAGCTAAATGACTATCCACTCGATCACAGTTTGCAAGTGGTCGGTAGGGAATGCTGTGTGCCTAGCGACGGGACAGGCAGTTGGGAAGGCTGCATGCCTAGTGAGAGAGCAGACGGTCGATAGGGACTATTGCGTGCCTAGCGACAGGACAGGCAGTAGGTATAGAATGTTGCATGCCTAGCAATGGGACAGAGCAGTAGTTTACAGTTTCAAGCCTGTCTGACTGATGCCAGTAAAGGCCAGTTAAGGACTATAAGCTGTAGCACGTGGATCATCAACCCACATCTGCACCTCCATTATGGGCAGTTAGTGACTAGGTACTACTCGATGAAGAGGCAGTGCTGTAACAGTGAAGACAGTTTCGAAGAGTAAGCTGAACTGGGAATTCGTTTAGAGATGTCTCAGTGCATTGCAGCCAATGTCCTTCACTAAAGTGAACCCAAACATCTAGCAGTCAATGTTCATTCTTACATGAATGCATGGCACACAAACCTAGTCCCCAAGAGAGGAGCCAGCAGCCATGAGTGGAGTGGACAGCGTCTTTACCTCTGGGCGGACTGGATCTTCGATCCCCACCACGCAGATGCAGGTCAGGTCGTTGAGGATTTCGGCTTCGTTATCCCAGTCAGGCTCCCCACCCGTGAAGTCTCGCATGGCCACACAGATGGTCCTGAGGCCGTCGCAGGCCATGGGCTCAATCACCTTCCGTACCATCTCATCACGATCCTTAGGCTTGAAGACCCGGGGCTGGCCCGCGGCGTCCAGGATGTGGGAACACCTTATGGAGGGTTAAAAGAACACCAGCATGGACGAGAATTAAAATGACACCTCGAGTTAAGCAGCAGGAAAATACAAACAAAAAAAAACTCTGTTCAAAACAAACATGGCGTTCATCCAACACAATAATTAAGAGCTGACCTCAAAAGATGCATACGGAGCAGAGGATGAGAAAATCAATATCAATTAGCAGCAGAGATTACAAAATGTAGAAGAGGGACTGAACAATGAATAATGAAAATAGAGAAAGTTCTGGAGGAGGGATTGGGGATGGCAGGAGAGAAAGGCTCATACTTGCGAAGGACGATCTCAGAAGCTCCCTTGCTGTACATCCGGAATCCCGATCCATCTGCATTTTTCAGGACCGTACTCATGCTCTTTCGTGAAGAGTTGAAAGTGTAGACCTTGTAGAGCTTCTCCTCAGGAACCTCGTCCCTGATGGCCTGGTAGCCTCTCTTCAGATCCAACACCAACCCCAGGAGGGCGCACTCTGTCTTATTACCCACGTGCCTCGGGAGTCCACCCTCTCGTTCTGGAGGCTGGACATGGTTTGAACGCAGGTGTCAGTTACCATTTGAACGGTGAAAGAGTAAATGAAAGCACACTGGTCATCCGCAAAGAAAAAGCACAAATATATACATTTTGGAGAGATCCAATTAGGCATGTTAATTTTTGCAGGAAGGCAACAATACCACACGAGTACAACGATCAACTCGAAACCAACACCACTACTGTCTGTAGTAGCCTGGCAAGGTCCGTCTCTAACGGTTTTGATGAGTGGAATTAGTCAATTAGTTACAATGACCATGATTACACCTGAATGAAACCATTAAAGGACTTCAGGCAGAGCAGCGGCTGCAGGGATCTGAACCGAGCCGTGTACTCAAAGGCCTTCCTCAAGGACACAGTTCGCATGTTAAACTGCCGACATATTGATAACAACCTAAAAGAGTTTCCAACCTGAGCCTCTCAATGGTTAACCCATAAACCACACATTGACTTTATCATACATCCATCATCAACGACCGCGAATGCAGAAAACATGAGCACGGACAACATACTGAGGGTACGCTCGCCTGCCAGAAAGAGTTACTATGAGCAGATCAAAGCCGTGGAAGGTCACAAACAAGATGGAAGAGATCTAAAGGCTTCCGCTTTTACCGCAGAGGAGCGAATGGAGCTCAGACGCTAGCTGTCTCACCAGGATCTTGGTAGTGTAGGCCGAGTTGATGGAGATGCTGTTGACCATGAGCTCCAGCGTCTGGGGCTTGATGGCTTCGGGCTCCGGGACTGTCTTGTAGTGTGTGTCCCCTATGTAGGCCTGCACCACCGTCATGCGGTTCATGGTGAGTGTGCCGGTCTTGTCGGAGCAGATGGCGGTGGCATTACCCATGGTCTCACAGGCATCCAGGTGTCTTACCAGGTTGTTGTCTTTCATCATTTTCTGATGAGGAAAAACACAACCTGACCTAGTTTAGTAGAGTGCAAGGTACTCGGCGAATAAGTCAGCCGTAGTCTTTTAACTCATTCTTCAGCATAAACAAGGAAATTCCACAAACTTTCTGGATAGTGTACAGATCTTTGGTAGAGTTTATTAAGTCAGACCAGTTTGGACTAGTCCACTTATCTGGTCCGAGCTTTATTCTACATCAGAAAAGATATCCATGGAAACTCGATATCTATGCATCACTCATAGGTGAACCCACCCCTGTTCCTCACCTTGACCGAGTAGGCCAACGAGATGGTGACAGCGAGAGGCAGCCCCTCCGGAACAGCCACCACCAGCACGGTCACGCCAATGATGAAGAACTTGACGAAGTACTGGATGTAGATGGGTGTGCACTCCGCCTTCCACTCCCGCCCCTGCACCCCGAACGTGTCGATCACAAAGTACAAGATGAGGATGATGACGGTCACGGCGGACATGATGAGACCTGGAGGAAGAGGGATTGGAGAGGGCCGTTAGGACAGCACAACGCAGGGAGACGAAGATGCCAACTTCCTCTTAGCGTCTGCAGCAACAGCTGTCGGCTGATGGGTTACTGTTCGAGTCCGGTCTGATTGCCAGGGACATACTGAGGGAAGTGGGATAATTATGTGGAGTACAGCCCAAAGGGACAGGCCTGTTTTCATACTTGGTGACACTGTTTCTTTTACACAGCCAGTGATATAAACTCCCTGAACCAGGACAGAGTGTGACAAATGAACTCATTTGCAAAAGAGGGATCTGAAGAAGTCCATATGGAGACCTTGTGTTCACATACAACCTCCAGTCACTTATTAGTATTAACATTGTGCTCGGCACAGAACAGCAGGAACAATTTAATGTCCGCTAATTTGAGTCATCTTGGGGAACAGTTAGCATGTTGAGTGTAACATTATTCTCCTGAACGTATGTGTGCACAAACTACAAATTAAGGTCGGCATAGCAGCCAGTTAGACTAAGACGGATGTGTTTTATTTCCATAATCACTTCGCCACCTAGCCACACCCACCCACACCTAACCACACCCACCTGCTTTCCCTATCTGCACAGCCAGCCGGGTCAGTTTGCCCTGCAGGACAGATTTCTCTTTCTTGGTGACGTTGACCTTCTTGATTACTTTCTCCTCCTTCTCCTCACACTCCACCCCCTCTTCGCTCTTCAGAGGCTGGATCTCCAGGGCAACACCATCCTGGGTCTTAGCTGTAGCAACGGGAATGAGGGAAGAACATGCCAAAAAATAAAAAAATAAAAATTAAACAAAAACACACAGACGCACACAAAACAAACAAAGGAACAAAACCAAACCACAGATGAAGGGGGAGGATAAGGAATGAAAGGTAAAAGGAAGGACAGAGTGAGCAGTTCAGTGAGCACCGTAGGTCAAGGAGAGTCAGTCAATACAGCAGCCAAAGGAAGTTACACTTTGATCTTCCTGAAGTTAGTGGGTACTGGTGGAATGAAGCAGGTGTGCTTTAGAACAAACGGTTATTAGAGCGAGTTACTTCCAAGTGTTAACGGGCTGCTAAGGAAGGGGGAAAGGTGTGAACTTGAGGTGCACTACTTCACACTGTTGTTTCTGTAGGACGTCTATAAATATCCTGTTCTATATCACTTAACCTTCCAAGGCTGCCTTTGAAGACCAAACATATGTATACGTCTTATCATTAGTTATAACGTATCCGAGAATATAGATTAGTCTACATGATCACGTTTAGATGCTCCAAGACTAGAGGCAGGAAATGTGCTTGTATTTTGGAACTGGCACATTCTTTGATGTGAAGATATTTAAAATGAGATGGTAAACTTCACCTCGAGTCTAATCCTACAGCACAGTACTGCCTACTAACCCCTCACTACAGAACCTCTCAGGAATGCATCATTTATTTGCAAGACAGATACTGGGGATGATTTAAAAACAAAACATGATCTGGGTTTAAAAAAACCAAATAAACCTTTGTTAGAACCTCTTATTGCAATATCTTGGCCTTTGATTGTTACAATTCAATTATTCTGTAAACAGACATATGACTAGGACTCTGCATGACTAGGACTCTGACTGAAATAGAAACATAATGGAATCAAAGATCCAATTCAGGCTTTTTGCTATGGTTAAACATTGACCCCGCCCTCTAATTTCTTGTCTGTCTCTGCTGAAAGGGGCAGTGGATAACCCAGGGTTACGTAGAGCAGTGTAAAATTATCCTAGAACATCTTTCCCAACACTGTTCTGGTAGTGTATGAACACATGAGGCTTCAAGGCACTGAAACAGCGTTAGAAGGCACTGAAGCAGCCCTAAAGGCTGAGGTGAGCGTGGGGGGCGGGGTTTGTGTTCTGGTTCCCTCCGGCAGTGTCTCTGACAGGAGCGCGGCTAACGGACTGGAGGACTAACAGGACCGACGCACACACAACAGAGAGGTGGGGGGTGTCACTAACTCAAACTCAATGTAATAAACAACTAAACAAACACACAAATAATAATAATAATAGTAACTAATAACTAGTGTTATTGATCAAGAAACCAGAAATATGATCACCACAAAGGTAAACAAGGCAGACCAAGAGGCTTTTCATTTTTTCTCTTTTTAAGAGACAGAGAAAAGGGAGAGAGAAACACATGGCGAGTGTGAGAGCAGTACAGCACAGACTTCCTGAGTACACCCTGGAAGAAGGGAGCAGTGAGGGACAACAAAAAATAAATGGACAAACAAACAAACAAACCACAACAGTTCACAGTCCACCAATTTGGCAAGGGTGCAACTCGCACTTGACTCCTCCCCAGTGCCACTCCTCACCCCCCAACCAAAACCCCTAATACTGACAGAGGAGCATCCGCCACAGGGTGACCGTCCACGCAGTTTGCACGTCAGCTACAGTGAAAAACTGTGGGGAGAACATAAATGCAAAAAGTTATGCTTGCGTCTTTAGGAGCTGGACACTCTGAGGGGTGGTTCGCTCTCTGCCGTGCTGCGGGACCCGGACAGGTGAGGGTGCAGGAAGGCCGTGGGGGTGGGGTGGGGGAGGGGCAGGTTGTGAGGCGGACGACGGCAGGGACCACTACTGAGGCCACGCCCCCGACCCTCCTAGATCAAACACATTCCGCTCATCTCTTCAAAGACAAGGCACCTTAAGTGGTTAAGATGTCTCACCTTATGTACATACTCCCTATTTCCTCTCCAGTCCTTCAGTCCTCACCATCTGTTCATACTCCCTATTCCCTCTCCAGAGTCTCAGTCCTCTCCTTCTGTACATACTCCCTATTCCACCCACCTCCCCACACACACACTTGTAATATTTCAAAAACACTAATTCTGCCACTCAGTTTAACTCTTTTATAATTGTTCACATTAGACATGGTACTCTGGGTGTTTGTGCAAGGATGTCACCCACACAGAGCCAGTGAAGGCTCACCAAACCCTGCTGTTTACCATATAAGGTATTATCCTGTGGGTCATGTGGTTCTATGGCCCCACCTGCCTGTGTGCGCGTGCGGCAGGTGTGGGGGAGTTGGGGGGAGGGTCTGTGCACAGGGGCTTCAGCTCTGTGTCAGCATGTGAGAGTTGCACTCTTTCACAGGTAAAGCAAGGCGGGAAGAAACTCCCACGGGCTCAGCGAGAAAGAGTTGAAGCGACAGTGTGTGGGAGAGAGAGAGAGAGAGAGAGACAGAGAGAGGTGAGAGAGACAGAGAGATGAGAGAGACAGAGAGCTAGAGTGGGTGAAAGAGTGAGTGAGACTGACACGAGACTCCAAGACTTGTCGCTGGATGGGCGGGGAGGGGGCGGGGAGGGGGCGGGGTTACCTTTGTTGCGATTTTCAGGGGCTCCTTGTTTTTTACCTGTTCAGAACAAGAGAAAGAGGGCGGAGGGCTGATATAACATGGATTAAAGTAAATGAACCAGACACAAATCAAAGAAAACAAGGATCTAAAAACAGAATATAAAATAATAATAATAATAATAATAATAATAATAATAATAAAATAATAATAAAAATCAAGTGCGCACATGCGTGGGTTCTCAAGAGAAAAACAAAGAAAAGACTCCTTTCCTGTATCGCTAGTATAGCTTTGTACTATATAGCAGTCCAATGCAGAGAGAGTTGAGAAAAGATTATTATATTGAGACGAACGCGTGAGTGAATATGCTAGTTTGGTCTGGTACTCCTTCCACTAGTCAATAAAAAAAAAAAAATCCATTGTTTGTCCAATGGCTCCAGCCTCTGTTCATTTCACGGATGTGGAGTCGAGTCAACATTTAATCCCGTTTGGCTCTTAATTTCCACCCCGAATCAGTCAAATTCTATCGGCATCTCATTTTATGCCATTTATCGTAAGACAAATTGCAAAAAAATCGGTGGCTTCCGCTGCCAAACAGGCATGAAGTGAGTGGGAGTCCCATCCTAACAGTCCATGAGGCTGGCGGGCGAGTCGCGGCTGAAGCTCGGCTTCGCGGTCGGGTCGGGCCGGGTCGGGCTCATCTGCAACCTGGCCACCGCCTGGAGCTCCCGTTTCGAATTGCTTTCACCGTAAGAAAAAGCATGGGTTTTGTTTTTTTTTTTTTTTTTTTTACTCGGTTCGAGAGGAGGCGGCACACATGGACATCAAATAAAGAGGACAAGGAGCAATGACGTGTGTGTGTGTGTGTGTGTGAGACAGTTGTCAGCTGAGTCTGACACATGCCCAGGGGTGTGATGCAGGCCAGGTCCTACATCCGTAGCAGTGCTGGAGGGTGGAGGGGAGGTGTAGCAGGTGACTTTCCATGAAGTGTGTGACAACAGCTTCTGGAGCTGTCATCTCCTCATCTGCAGTGGAACTCTCGCGTGTGTAGATTCACCAAGGCTGTTTTGGTTTTGTTTTTTGGTTTTTTTGGTTGGCAGTGTGTGTGGGGGTGGGGGGTGTTTTGGTTTGGTCTTTATTTCACCCACGCTACAAATTCAGAATACTGTACAGGCTTCTGATCGTCCTTCCAATGAACGCTTATGAAATTCAAGTTTGACTAAGACAAGCAGCTTCCTAATTATGATAAAAACTGCTGAGAACCCAGTGCAACGTTGCTGGCCTTTCCGTTGCTTCTGGGGCAATGGATTCTTTGGCTTCGCAGAAAGTGGCGCGTTACTGGTGAAGGCAATCTGAATGGCGTAGCACTCAAAAGGCTCTTACCTCTGGAGGGAGGAGGGGCCTGTAGGTTAGGTGATGAGGTAGGCTGATTGACATGACAGCGGGGAGTTTCGATACGCTTGTAAACCGCTTGCGGACAGACTCACCTTTCTTTATCTTCTTTTCCTCCTCCTCGCCACCAGCTCCGAGCAGGGTGAATATGATTCCGGTCTGGGAGTTCAGGCCCACAGCCGTTACCACCATCCTTCCCGAGCCCTCCATCACGTGAGTGCCTGAACAGAAGAGAAGAAGCCATGTGGTTTAGCCTGACAAAGGGCGCGGGGGTCAGCGCACAGTGACCGGCGGGAAGGGCCCCGCACTCACCTGAGAGGAGCATAGGGTCCTTCTCTAGGGACTTCCTGACCTGATCGGACTCCCCGGTGAGCGAGCTCTCGTCGATCTTCAGGTCATTGCCCTGTATCAGGATTCCGTCAGCGGGAAGGAGGTCGCCTGGGGGAGACAGAAGGAAGGGGCTGCTGTTAAAGAGAATGACGAGAAAGAGAGAGAAAAAACTGATGACACAAAAGAAGGAATGTCTAAGAAAGAGAAGGGGGGGTGAAAGAGTGAGAGACTGGTAAACGGAGTAGAGAGAAAAGCAACGGAGAGAAGGAGGGAGAGAGGGAGAGAGAGAGGGAATGTAAATCTGTGATCCTCAGAGGCAGGGAGAGAAAGACTGCTCTCAGCCACCATGACGACGGCTCTCGGAGCCCCACGCGACGCCCACGTCTGGGCCAGCGCGGGTGCCAGCGCTGTGACTCACGAAGGCCTGCTGCTGTGACTCACAGCCGAGGCTGGGGGCTAAAACCAGAGCTCGGGACTGCCGGGCGCGCGCGGTCCGTTACCGCCCTCGCCTGTGCCCGCCTCCCGGGGGAACGCGGATGACTCGGTGTGTGTGTGTGTGTGTGTGTGTGTGTGTGTGTGGGGGGGGGGGGGGGGGGGGGTCA
>JAOXYF010000019.1:2497742-2515762 GCA_028565775.1 Sternarchorhynchus goeldii
TATATATATGTGTGTGTGTGTGTGTATGTCTGGGGTGTAGGTCTGTGTGTGTGTCCAAACTAGGTTCCTGGTGGGGGTGCAGGTGTGTGAGTGGGTGGGTGTGTGAATGTTCAGAGGCAGGTGGTTGTGTAAGAGTGCCCTTGCGTGCCATCCTTTGTGGCTCTCCCTCTGCTGGCTGGGCATCATCTCAACGGTGCCATCCTACCTCGCAGTCTCTGCGCTTTGCTCAGGTTGTGGAAACACAGAAAGCGTGACGCAGAAATAAAAAAATAAATAATCCTGCCAAATTTTCCCTGCCGCTACATCCTGCCCCCCCACCCCCACGGCAGGATGACGGACGAAGCAGAGGAATCGGAGAAGAGAGGAGCCCCTGAAGGGAGCGCGGTAATCCCCAGACGATGCAGGCAACAGGAGGAAAAAAATCACAGAGCGACCCCTCCTCCTCCTCCTCCCGCGGGGGGAGTGACGGAGCAGGTGGGCGCAGCAGGCGTAGAGACGAGCAGGAGCTGAAAAACAATCAATCCTCCCCCACCCATCCTGCTTCTGACCTGCCGCTTTATTGCATGGCCTACAGACAGAACTGTGAATAAGCCAGGGAGGTTGTGTGTGTGTGTGTGTGTGTGTGTGTGTGTCGGGGGGGGGTGGGTGGACAGCCTTGCAGGAGAACTGGCAGTGCGAAATTTCACTAGACACAGTGCCATGGAAAAATGCCTACTCACAGGTACAGGTACATCCTCACCGAAAGGACAGACCAACGTCAGCTATATCTTACTATATAAGAACCACGATAAAAAGTGTGGGGGGTGAGAGGGGAGAGGGGGTTACTATGGGATCGGCTCTTAAAGGTGCAAAAATGAACTGCCTAGCAGCCTTCATCCCTCCTAGGACCCTCTCTCTGCTCTCTCCTGTTCTCATGTCCAACCCATTACGCTATGAACGCAGTGCTGGGGGAGGAAGCTCATCAGGACCTCCATCTCTTCTGACGCTCGGCAGATAGCGAGCAAAGTGATCTGCAGTCCCATTTCTCATCACGCAAGCCCCTCCGCGGTCTCCGTTTTGACCGGCTACGCCCGGCTGGCCGGAGGGCTAAAAGGGCAGAAGTAATCTCAAAAAGTATCGCACTCTCTGCCTGTCTCTCGCTCCCTCCGCCGTTGTGTTTTGCTGCGTGTCTGTCTGTCTCCGCATCAGAAGGAGGGTTCGGCGGTCGGGCTGCGGAGTCTCTGTGTGTGTCGGCACATTTGCCGGTTCGGGGAGCTGCTCGCCGAGGGACTGGAGCAGCAGCAGCATTTCAACGACCCAGAAGCCTCTGTGAGTTCAAAGTCCCGTCACACGTGCCTGCACATGTGAAAACCTCCATCTCGTCCTTCAGGAAGAGTGGCAGAGAGCATCCCGACATCAACATGCAGCCTTACAGCCCCACTACCCTGAAACCATACAGCCCCACGGACATACAGCCCCGAGAGGGTGGAGGGAAGGTGGAGGGAGGGTGCCGGGCAGGTGGAGAAGCGAGTGAAGACACTGAAAACTTCTCCACCCTGGCGCTGAAGTCACAGCGCTGATGAGACCAACAGCAGCCGAGATAAACCATCAGACAATGTAACACAACAGCCAGACCAAACACTGCTCTCTGTTGTTTTTTTTCCCCTGAGGTCAACGAGTGTCAAGGTGACCAACAGCGAAGACGGCACCGGAGCGCGCACGCACGCGCGCACGCTCATGTGCCCTCCGTTTATGAAGGTGGTCGGTTGTGAGGGTGATTGAGGAGGAGCGTTAACCAGGTGCTGCAGTGGTCACTGGGAACAGGAAGACAGCCAAGCACAACAGACTGCATTTCAACAAGCAAGACATAAGTGATTCAAGAAGAGATGGAGGGAGGGAGGGAGGAAGAGGGAAAGAGAGAGAGAGAGAAAGAGAGAGAGAGCGAGGTTACAACACCCAGTTCACATTCACACTTTCTTTGTGTTGTGAGAAGTATGAGTCGTAGCAGCTGCGGTTCAGTGCCTCCGTCGGCTGAAGTTCTCCACAGCGATTCAGCACCCACCTGCACCACCGCCAACCTCACGACCGCCTGTGCTCTAAGCTGACGGAGCTCCGGAGAGCGGCTGGGGCTTTAGTTCCACCTTAGATTAGTGCTGCCGTCTCGCGGGTTGACTCTCCTAACCCATCCTGCTTGTTGTTTTTCTGCGCTGCTCTGGAGGAGAGCGGTGTGACAGTTCTTGAACACATGGACAGGATAAGGGCTGGGCCTTTTGGAGAGCAGCCACTGAGTGCACGCATGCACAATACTCACATGCTCTCTCAAGCTCCCACAACCTCCCTCCCTCCCTCCCAGGGAGCGTGTGCATGTGTGTACATGTTTATGCGTGGGACTGAACACAGAGTAGATTCCTCTTCACCGCACTTCATGAAAAGCAATTTCAGCACACAAGCCATTATGCAAGTGTGTAGCAGGTATATTAGCGATGGTTTGGATTGCAGAAATGAGACACCACCTCGACAAACAGGACTTGTTGTTCCGAAAGAACGAGCATGAGACAATGCCCGAGTACCTTCTCTAAGCAATGATGTCACCAAATTACTAACGAATCAGAAATGGAAATGCAACAACTTCCTGTGACCAAAACAATCCAGCAGAAGCAGTCTTGGAAATGCAGGTCCTTAAACCTGCTCCAGTTACAGTTACTCATATGATCAAAGTGATGTGAGCCGTTATTTTTTAAAACGGTTTTAAACTGAACCGATGTCCATCAACGTGAGGCAAAGCAAATATGGAGGAACAGGTGAACACTGTTCTTGTGAATCTCCCAGGATAGTGCTAATTTACATCTGATTTGCATATGTAATGAGGGAAGCAGTACTGGTGTGATAATTTAAAAGGTGCCATGCTTGCTTGCATTTTAATTACACAATGGAATTTGGTCACGACTCAATGAACGTCAGTCACCTGTTAATCTCTCAGAAGAGAATTGGCAACTTCCATGTTGGTAACCATTACCTTGTGATTCCACGTTGGTTACCATTACCTTGTGATTCCACGTTGGTTACCATTACCTTGTGATTCCACCGTTCCCAACCTGTGGTTTCTTTATACAAAACAAATGGGTCAGTGAAAAGGTTGAACTATTTAAACCCTTTTCGTCTGGTTTCTGGTTGTCAACACTAACCCTAACCGTTTTTTTTCGGGCAAGCGCTCAGACGCCGCGTGATGTTCCGTGAGAGTCTCGCAACAATGGCCGTCCCGCAAACATCTCACGATGAGCAGCAACATTGGCTCTGACAGCGGTTAACTATGTTTGAACATTTCTAAATATGGCTGTCCTGAAGCACTCAGACCACACCATGTTCAAGAACACCACAGAGTCGAAACTGCTGGAGGTGTTTTTAACGGAATATCTGACCTAATGTCTTCTTATGGTAACAGACCATTATGTCTGGATGACAAACCACAACCACAATGGGAAAGAACAGGTTAACAAACAGAACTGGCTTTCGAGCCAAACATGGTTCACTGGCCCTAGCAAACAAAGGACAGAAATCAGGCCCCTAGCTCAACTACCTTGGGTAATGCACAGGTAAATCTCAATTCAATTTTAACACCCTGATCCCATTTTTCAAACACAACCTCTCTCTCTCCCTCACACACACACGCAAACATTTGTCCAAACCAAGGACTACAGGGCAGTATCGACTGTTCTCGTCAGCTTCGTGAGCCTTGACCTCTCTATTACTTCTGTGTTGGGTCCTGTAACCCAACCGCCCAAAACCATCTTACGAGATTAATGCTTCCTTTAGCCTTCATGGGGTCCGAAGGCTGGTCTCCTGCTGTGAGTACACACACATGCACACACACGCACGCACGCACACCTTCATATTCACTGGTCCTGTTGGAGCTCCTGTCTGTTCACTCCCAGTGGGGAGTTGAGAGTACTAGGACCCCTTGCTTTAGGCTGCTTAAAATCAGAAGGCCTCCCTCAGCCCCTTTCACATGAATGTGCACAAGGCGCTAAAATATCACCCTTTTCCATCTCCGCTAAGATAGTAGCAGACCCCACATATTGTTAAAAAGCATAATTTTAACCAAAATGATTTAAGTATTCATTTGACAGATGCTCTCATCCGTACACTTATCAGGAGACAGCATGTGTGCTCCCTGGGTACTGAACCCATGACCTTGGCGGTGTTAACACGTTGCTCTATCTTCTCATTAGCAAACAATACACCATGCAGGCTTAATTTGCAGGACTAAAACGCTAAAGGCTGGTGATTCACCATTCTGGTAGCAATATTACATTTCTGACTGAGCCAGTCCTTTCGAATTTTACAGGCGAACGCATCCCGGATGAAGCCACACAGGAGCTGGCATGTTCTGATAGCCATTCACACCTGACTACCCACACCTCACACCGTCCTCGGCACTGTAAATAATACTCCCGGACTCCTCCACATCCTTTCTTCCTGCACTTGTCACCTCTCCCAGCCCAAGGGAGCTTCGTCATGCCAGAGGGCGGATAATATACTAAGTTCGGTACAAAGCACAAGTCTTCACGAGGGTGTCTGGTACAGTCCCTCTTAGGGATAAAGGAAATGAAATTAAAGCCTCCCCCTCAACACTAGTTTCTAATTTTCTGTGGTCTACCATGCAAGGTAAAGTGTTTCCTAATAAACCATGGTAACAAACTGCTGGTATAACTGCTAAGCTAGACTGTCACGATTTGGATGCTGTAGGAACTTACTTCTGGAAAACAAAGCAAGAACGAGCTCTTCTCTTTGGGGATTTGGCATCATTGCCATTGTCACACTGGTTCTCTAGTGGAAAAAAAAAGTCCTTTTTCAACAGCACCTGGGTAAGGTGCACAGTAGCTCTGACACATTTACAGATGCTGAATAAGGATATCAGGTTGAAGAACTATAAACTAGAGGGGAAAAAAACACCCGTATTCTAAAGCTCAAAACATACATTTTATTAGCAAATTAATAAAATGGCTGGTAGAAGCGCAAGCAAATTACCTTATACTGCTCATGACGGCCCTCATGGTGGCTCATAAATCATTCCTATACTCTATTTTTAAGTGCCACCTGTTTTACCCAAAGCATTCTGGGAACATTCCTTAGCCCTCGTGTGGCGTCTGTGGCAGCTGCCAACCACTTGGCCCGTGCCATCAGTGAAAAAAACCTCACAGGTTGTGGAGAAGGCAGTGCACCTGGACAGAGCGCATTATCCAAGCACTGCTCTCCCAGTGGCACAGAAATGACACTTAGAATTACTTCCATAGCAGAATGGAAATGGTATTTAAGTAAATATTTGGTACTCTTGAGTTTACGGAGTGAATCACTCATCCAGCAGCTAAAAAGGCAAAGGACTCTTCAGCTTCCGATCCACAGCCACGCAAACGAAACACCTGCCGTCTCTACTGGTTATGCTCTTCTAAGGCAAGGAAACAGGAAGGAGACATTTTGAGTAACTCTGTTAATAAAAAAAAAAAATAATAAAAAATTAATTTTTTAATGTAATTAATTAACTAGATCATAGAGAGTCACATCTTCATTCATGCGAAATGCGTGTACATCTGACCGAACCCGTTGCAGAATATCTGAGGTTCCAAAGTCTCTCCAGAATCCTGCTGAGAATCTAAATGCTGCTTATCTAATCTGGTTGCAGTGTCTCCGTTTCTGCCCACTCTCCCGTTTAAGGGCGAGAGAGAAAACAAAATTACGCTCCCTTCATTAAAATGAGTAATTTCTTGTGTGGGGAGCGTCAGTACAGCTGTTCCTTGATTACTAAATGGAACCAAGCGATGATCTATGAAGTAATTAGGAGGATGGCGTGGAACAAATTTCGATGCTGGAATGGACTAACGGGGCCATATGTTAAACTGGAGTGAAGGAACGCTATTCTCCCCCCACAGAATAATGTGGTTTCCGTCAGCTCGGAGAACACTCGGCTCTGTGGGTACTGAGGAACGAGAGCTAGATGATGCTGTACTGCAGCAGTAATGAACTCCTTTATAAATGGAAATTACTAATGCTATCCATTCCAAAGAAGGGTATGAGGATGCAGCAACAGGAAACAGGATATGACTCTGCTTCTGAAAATGGGTTTGTCGCCGCAACCTTTACAACTGACCTTCGAAGCGCTGTAGTAGCCCTGCTGATTTCAGATTAACAACGAGATCCTAAAAGCTGGAGTTCTTTTCATGCTGAGAACGAGGTACTCAGCCATTGCTAATTCCCAGCTTTCATCGGTATATGAGAATGCTTTCGTTCTGCCGCTAACGCTGGTGGGAGATCAACCGGTCAGGAGAACATTCCGGCAGTTCAGCAACCCTGGGGCTCCCCAAACAGGTGGAGGAGCATGTGTGTGCAAATCCTGTTCAGATGTCGTCACAGGTGCATGCTTTCCTGAATCAATCTTCTGGATCTCCCACAGGAGTTTTTCCTTGTGTGCTAGAAGTACCATCAACACTGAAGAAGATACCGAAGACACTGGCAAAGCTCTTCAAGAGATCTCTGCGTTACAAGAGAAACTAAAGCCTAATCTATAAATAACCCTGAAGCTGAGGCACATCCAGTGAGTAGAACAAGCAATGTGAGGAAAACTATCATGTCATCAAATGCCACTTAAGGTCGTAGAATAAGTCATTGAGCTCTCTAATGAGACTCCTCCCCCCACCCCAAGCTCCATTAGTGTTCTCCCTGACTCCTGACTCAAGCATCTGTCAGCACAGCGTCTTTGTTTAGGAGACGCTACCTCGGTCACAGCTGGCAGGGTAAGAGTAACAAACGGGTGCGATGGTGGACATGTTTAGATGTGCAAGTCTGTGAGTAAAAGCATAGAGGCACCACATGCGCTAATTTAAATATGCGCGTGTGAGCGCGTGTCCGTCTGCGCGGCACGTCTGCGCGGGAATCGCCTTTACCTTCGATAGGCGAGGTTTTCAGCCTGCGACAGAGGCCCTGCACGTCTCCGTACGTTTCCCGGATCTTGCCCACCGCCTCTGCGCTTCTGAGCTCCATTATCTCTCGGAGATCCATCAACTTGCAGCCGAAGTCCCCGTCGTGGTCGCCCTCGGCAACAGAGTTGCCCGGCGGGTGGTCCGCGGCATTGTTGGCCATTTTGGATCAGCAGCTGTCACTCGGCGCCCGCTGGTTTCTGACACGTGGCTCGAGACTCACGGCCGAAGGGGAACGATTCCGACGGAAGGACAAGCTCTCACCTCTGCAGTGGCTTTTCGAAACGCTTGGTTGTCGTCTTGCAGGAAATGGAAAAGAACCATTAGAAGAAGGTGCTCTGAAGAGGAGAGCTGGCCAGGGTTAGCATGCCACCACGTCTTGAAGTCTGGTCTTCCACTCAACAACTGCAACAGAGAGGAGATGGGAGAAAGTTGGTTTCAAACATAAATAACACCAGCTAGTCACACAGGGACGACCCTTTGTACTTTGTAAATTGAATATTGGATTTGTCAGAGTACTAAAACAAAATTTATTATAAAATAAAAGCATAAAAAATAAAAGAATGTTCAACTCTGATGTCTTCAAACTTCTATTTCTATTAATATATATAATGTGTATATAAACATGGAGAACCCACAAAAGTGAAGGATTGTACACTGTACAGGATTTTCTGGGGAGGAGAAAAAAAATTTACAGCTTCTTTTTTTTGTGTGTGTGGTCATACATAAATGATGTACTCTTGTGTAATCCCCAGTCCTGGCGTTCACCCCAGTCCTCTCTGCTCATTCTCGGGTGTGTGAGAGTCTGGCAGAATGAGTTGAAGAGGGTGAGCGATAACAGAAAGAAAGGGGAATGGGTGGGACTGGACATTCTGTGAGTGAGAGACCGTCAGACAAAAACAGACAGAGAGAGGGTCTGGTCTCAGATTAAGCTGGCAGGGTGAGGTCTGCCAGAGTTTGAGATAAGCACTTTGTGCTAATGGGAGATAGTCAGGGTTCCAACTCCACTGGGCTTTCTTAAACACTTCAAATGCTCAAAATGGAGGTCACCCTTTGATGTGGATGATGCAGGGATCCAGGATAAAACGCAGGACTGGGACCCCCTTTGCAGGCATCTGTTCTGTAGACAATCTCTCTTTTCTCCAACTCTCACACACACACACACACACACACACAGCTGCTAACTGCTGTAAAGGTTAGGTTTCAGCCCACCTTGGGTTACCATCTTCCGTTTACACTCTCTGTTCTAGCCAGATCTGTAGCCCCACTGAATCGTGTTTCCTTAACGTTTCCCCATCAGTCACAGACCCATCAGGCCTGGCTGCTGCACACCCAGCGCTCGACGGCTGTCCGGCGTGAGGATCTAAGAACTTCCAAAACCTCACAGCGTAGCTCAGTGTCACTGGCCTGCCACTCTGCTCACAGCTGTAGCGATTACTGTGATTAAGTTCAACAGGCGGGCATCCCCTTCTGAGTAAAATAGTCTGATAAACGCAGAGTAAGGGCTATCAGTAGACACAGCCCTGCAGTTTCGTCTGGTGCGTGGGTGGTGTGGGTGAGGACGGTGAGTTTCGCCCACAGCTCAGGCTGATGTAACGGACGCGTGAGCGTTGGACGACGGAGATGCCAGATGCCCGGACAGCGTTTCCAAAACAAAACTGCAAATCAGCCCTGCCAAACGTTACCAAGCACCAAACGTTCTTCCAGAAATTACAGCAAACCCGCTTAAGCCAAATGAAGAACGGGGATAAGGGTTTTGTGGAACGGGGATAAGGGTTTGGTGGAACGGCTAGAGCTGACTGACGACTGAAGCGTCTTCGTTAGCTCCTTGAGTGAAGCTAATCACCACAGCCTCGTGAATAACCAAAATTTTTCATTAATACACATCTAAAACCATAAAGGAAAAAAAGAGATTGTTTGAATAAATATAATATTAAATCTAAAATGTTAATTAAGTTAGCCACTTAATTCTGAAAATCAAATATGTCCAAATTGGCTTAAAGGCAGACCACGTCTTACAGCATTTAAGAGTCTAAGAAGTTGATAGTAGAATATAAAGCTACAGTGAAAGAGAGCCATAAGAGTAATCCAGGACCTTAAGGGAATTCAAAAAGAATTCAGGCACAAACAGATTTTGTAAGAAACCAGTGTCTGTATGAATTTCATGATTACAGACCACATAACAAACGTCAGATTTATGTGGGTTAAATATTTTCAAATGGAATCACACTGAGTAATTAGGAGAGAGGTCTGAAGTAACTCGCCTGCAGCTATGGATCGGCGTCTCACTGCGACATTGATGTCCAAACCCCTTCTGTGCCATAATGAGAGACTAAAACCGTAAAAATGATCAGAAGTAACAAGAAAAGGGAGGAGACGGATTGAAGGAAGTTTCAGAACCAAACCATAGCCAGTGGGTGGTAGAAGGGACTGCTCTGAGAACAGGAGTTCATATCAGCAGGGATATTAGCTAGAAGTGTTGCTCACAAGTCAAATACACCCACCACGGCAATTTAATGAATTACAAATTGAGGGGGGAAAAATTATTTAAAAAAAAAAAAAAAAAAAAAAAAAAAAAAGTATGAAAAACCACAGAGGAGCCAGTTGGAAAATGGTTCTGCATCAGTTCAAGGGGGTAGCAGTGGTGTGTGAAAGTCTGGCAGCACCCACACGCGCGGGCGGGAAGGAGCAGACACCACGCCTGCTCTTCATTCAACAAGAGCGAGCGAGAATACAGAGAGGAAACCTTCTTCTCCCAGAGCCATGACTGGGCTCACCGCTTCAGCCGCTCCCAGGAAAACAGGCTGCCTCGCAGGGCAAATACACGCAAACATGGACAGCTGCAGGGTGTTATGAAGATACTGACTTAAGTCATGTTTAATTTACTATAAAATCACAGCTTCAACAACAAGAGGGCATATGCCTCAAAAATCGGTCTACAAAACCGCTTTTGTAAGCTTTCTAGATATGTTTAGAAGCAGAATATTTAAATATAATCAATTTTTAATTATTGTATTTTTACGTTTTCTTTCCCCACTTAATTGCCTCCTGTTCACTATTAAATGAGCACCAATGAAGTAATTAGTGCAACCCAGGAAATAAAACAGGCTGGGCGGGGCTGGGGCAGAGGGGCCGGAGTGGGGGGCAGAGGGGCCGGAGTGGTGGATGAACCTTTGGCAGAGACCGAGTGTGAGCGGCTGAGGACCAGGCGCCAGAGCCGCCCACACGCTCGCTTTTTCCAAAGCAGCAAGGCTTGAGCAGACCTCACAAAAGAGCGTCTGCACGGTGGGTGTAGTGCAAAGGACCGTCAAAAAAAAGACTCGGTGACGTAATTTTAAAAGGCTCTAAACAAGAAGTGACCAGTACTGGTCTATAGCAACCGTCCTTTTCTCCGCTCTGACTTCTGTCGCCGCATAGGTAATGAGAAAGCAGTGGTGCATTCTGGGTGCGCTGATGAATTAGTAAAAACGATCAGGTGATGTTGGCCCCCATGGCCTCTGCAGTGGCAGCTGAACGTGGCTGTGGGTTCTCTTTCACTAATTAGCGCACACTAAGTAGCCCTATGGGTCAGGGCATGAAATATGACTGAGCATTACAGCATATGAGCTCGAGTCCAATCAGTACCACTGCCTGAGTGCACGGAGACCGACGGAAAGCAGGGTGAGCAAGAGAGGCAGGTGTGTGTGTGTGTGTGTGTGTGTATACGCATTTATGTGAGAGAGAGAGAGAGAGAGAGTGAGGGGAAGAAAAAGAGGGAGGGAGAGAGGGATGGAGAAAGAGAAAGACAGAGAGAGAGAGGGAGGTTCTGCTCCTAGTTTAAAGAGTAGGAGCTTGGGTTTGTAGGCAGCAGATGCAAATCATGGGCCCATCTGTTTCCTCTGCAGTCCTGTAATGGCAGAGCCAGCGTGGGCCTTTGGGTACCGCATCCACCTCCACAGCACAGGAGCCGTGTGAAAAGCAGGAGGCCTCTGCTCCCTCACTCCCCCCCTCCCTCTCCTCCCTCCATCTCTCTCTTTAGAAGGTGACTCATCTGTCTATGTTACATCTCTGTGACTTAAAAAGTTCCAGGCCTGAAGAACACACTGATCAGGAGAAACATCTAAAACAGCCAGCAGCACGGACCGGCCCACGCAGTCGCCAGGCAACAATCACGCCAGGCAACAAACACGCCAGGCGCGCTGAAAGATGTTTTTGGGGGGGGGGGGGGGTTTGCCCCCAGGGGCAGTAAATGTAACCCCAGTTAAAAAAAAAAAAAAACACAACAACAAACACATCAGTGAATATCTGGCTAATCAGACTTCTTTGTAAAATGCAACAATAGAGGGTATATTAACATGTTTTTTTTGTTGTTTTTCCATTTTATGTGTCACCGAAAATGTGTTTAATGTGATAACGAAGTATTTGAACGTGTTTAACGCATCAGACATTCTAATTGACTCTTGAAATTGCACTGCATGATTCCATGGAAACGTGGCACAGAAGCAGTGGTGGAATCTTGGGGTGCAGGATGCTCTCAGTGCAAGCAAGCAGAGATGCAAAGGCCCAGAAATTGCATAAAACTTAGTGCTTTGCATTTAAGAAATAACCATCTGCCACCTAATGTAAAAGGAGTGACACTGTTTGTGTGTGTGTGTGTGTGTGTGTGTGTGTGTGTGTGTTTGTGTGTAGAAGCTACACACAGTCAAAACAACAAAGCCCTCGATGTTGGTTTCATCCTCAGCAACACTACTGATACCATTTGTTCTTTAGGGGGTTTGAAAACTCATCATTTTGGCTTCCTGTCGCTTGCTTGAATGTGTGGATGTGAGTGTGAGGAAACTCTTCAACAAGTGATTCAAATAGTTTAAAAGATATTTTCCCCCACACATCCCTACCACTGCTTAAACCCCTTCTGCACACAATGTGTGTGTAAAAATGTTAGGTTAAATGTTTTAAGTTTACAGTCATTGCTGAGTGCAAGATGCTACAACCTACAAGCAGAGGGGAGCACTACAGACCACCCCATCCCGCACTAATGGATCGCTCCGCGCCCTTCAGTAGTCATCCTCAGTGTTTAAACACCTGCCTTAATCAGTCCTGTTTGTGCCAGGCCCAATTTAATAAATAAATAAATAAATGAAAAACATATAACTTCATACCAAAATGACAAAGCAGGTTTCTTCTCCCTTTCATCAAAAACAGCAGACTGGTCCTGATCCTCACAGCTCCAGCAGAGAGCGAGGGGCGGGTCACGATCAAACGGCACTTCCAATAATTAATGCTGGTGTCCCTGACAGGAAAACCTTCTGAATCGTTCCTGAAAGCGTGAGGCGTGGAGATGAGGGAGGGGGAGTGGCTCTGAGGAGGACGTGGCCATAGAGCTTCAGGCACTAGTACGCGTCTCGGCGTTGACCAAGAAACACTGCAGAAGCCAGCCAGGACAAACCGCCAGCCAATAAGCACAAACACTGTCCCATCTATTCTATTCTATTCTATAAGAAAGCAACTCCCCAGTAACTGAGTTTTTGCGACGTCGGACACACAGCAGGGGGTGAACAGCGCCTGTCAGGAGGCGTGGCCTTCCCTCGGGCTCCAGGCCCCGATCTCCTCTGCTCCGGAGAGGAAATCCATCTCCATGCCACCTCCCACACCACTGGAGGTACCCGCTCCCTGGGCTTCATTCATCACTCGCTCAGGTTTCTGACGGAGGTGGGGAAGGGGTGGGAAGAGCGACTGAGAGACTGCACACATGCACGAAACAAAAGAACGAGGGGTGAGAATGAAAGAGAGGGAGAGGGAGAGAGAGAGAGAGAGAGAGAGAGAGAGTTGGAGGGTTTAGATCAAAGCAGTGAAGAACTGAATGTAAATACTTTTGTAGCAGAGAAAGGAGACAGTCAGAGTGAGATGGGGGGGCATGGGGAAAGAGAGAGAGAGAGAGAGAGAGAGAGAGAGAGAGAGTGTGATGGAGGAGAGTGATGAGAATGTGAAGAGGGAGAGAATGAGAGCAACAGAGAGCATGGAAGGAGGGAGTGAGAGCAGATGTGTATATAACTGGAGGTGTGTAATGGGATGGGCCCTGTTGTGGATTACGCATTGTGTGTGTGTGTGTGTGTGTGTGTGGGCGGCGGCCTGCACCCAGCTTCCATCTGACTGCAGCCACACCTGCCTTGCATACTAAAGCAGGAGAATGCAGAGACCTCGGTTCTGCTGCCCTCTCTGCACCAAACCCACACACACCCATTCACCCACCCTCATACACCACCCACTTATCCGCCCACCCTCACACACACGCACGCATGCACATCCCCCTCTCACACATGCGCACGCAAACAATATCTAGGAGGAAATCCCCCGGTGAAGCCCTCAGAAGTGGCCTAACGGAAAATTCACCAATCTGAAGGTGTTGGCATGCAAAGTCTGGCCTCACCGCACAGGAGAGCCCACATAGTCTGCTGACGCAGAGAAGTAGGCAACCCCCCCCCACCCTGCCGCCTGCATCTTTATGTTAGTTTAACCTCTCAATGGCCAACCACAGGGGAGCACAGCACAAGTGAAACTCAAATTAATTTGATTTCAAAAACAACTGCACGCTGAACAGAAAGGAACATTTGCAGCACATACCAGTTACACATACACGCTTCAGATCAGGCCAGATGCCTGCATTGCCAAATCTTTGCTCGAGTCTTTCAAGAAGCATCACGATACGAGAATCGGTATGACTGTTAACTTGCGCAGTAGTGCTCAGAGATGTAGCACATGCACGTGCCCCTGGCCTGGAAGGGCAAACTGTTCCGAGCCACACCCTGCAGACGCGCAGTCTGAGAACCAGAGGAAATCCCCTGCTAGGGGGTGGGGGTGGGGTGTATCAGAGTGGAACAAGAGAAGAGGAAAGAGAGAGAGAGGGAGAGAGAGAGCACGCAGGAGTGAGCAAACGAAGAAATGAGGGGGGAGGGGGGCAGCTGGGGGAGAATATAAATTTTATAGCCTTGGCTTAGGAAGGGAGGATGGTATAGAGAGAGAGAGAGGAGAGAGAGAGAGAAAATGACATGGGTTTAGAACTTTACAGAGGAGAAAATAAAACAGAATATACAGAGAATAAGATCCAGTGCCAAAAAGCAAATGGAAAATGGCCAACATCAAGATCTCTGACCCTCGCTTCCATTTTTACTGCCACCCTGAACCCATTCAATACCTGAACGTGCTTCTTTGTCAATTACAAAGCGGGGTTTCAAATGACTATGTAAACAGGCAGGATGGGGGGAGGGCGGGGTCACAGCTAGGCCCCGGCAGCATGGCTCAACACGCCATCCAATGGGGAAAAGGAAATGGAAAACATAAAATAGGAGGAATAAAAAAAAAACAAACAAAAAAAACAGCCAGGAGCAGGAGATGCGAGGCAAGCAAATGAACCATCAGTCCCTCGCTGCTGGCTTACGAGACGCGTCCTTTTATCCGGACCGGGAGCGATGTTCCCAATAGCAACACAGCCTCGAGACGCCTGGAGAATTTACAGTGGGTCAAAATGGCACTGCATCGATCTTAGCATTGCAGAACTATGTGCAAGCTCCTCAGAAGTCCCTCACAGCACCTCTGGAAGCCACTGATGCACTAGCAGAAAGAACGCTGGAGTGTCCAGAAGAGTGTCAAGATAGGAATTATCAGAGCCAGCACCACCGCTCAACACACAGCGTGGAGGTCTCGACTTCCTACAGGCGATTGGGATCCACAGCAGCATAAAATAAAGTACAGGCCATTTTCATAGCAACTGAACAATCAATTTCTCTTCTGCGAGATGGAGAATAAAACCAACCATCATATAGTTGGAGAGCAGCACCTCGGAGACAGACAGGCCTGTGAGCCTCCAAGTTACCGCAGTAGCATGCAACAGGGACGTCACCATGGAGATGGAGCCTGCCGTCTTCCCGTCTGCCTTCTCCTGGGATGGCTGTACTCGTAACAGAACGTGACCGGCGAGCTCCCTCAGGACCTCTATGGCACAGGAGGAACAAGCAGCACTGAACGACAGGACATTGCATCGTTCTGTCTCAGACACGAGGCCCTGCCAAGGTTGAGACACCGTCCCGACAGTGACGGTCTGCTGGGGTTTTACGCTACCGAGGACATTTCCAATACGGATGGTGGGGTACAGAGCTTCAGAGATCCCAGAGGAACCTTGTGTAGGTCGTGGAGATCCAGGCTGGCTTCTCCAGTCACGATCAGGGAATTCCAACAATGCTCTAATCGCAGGATGACCGTCTCAGACAAATTCCAGACTCGTTCATCTCTCAAGGTTTGAAAAATGAAGTACTGATGTCTGCTCGATAGGTCATTCCCATACGATTCCTCACTTCATTCACTCGGGGATCCAAAATGCAAGCTGTGGGGAGCCAATCCAGTATTTAAATCCAAGTCAAACATTAAAGGTGGTTCTTCTTACCTATGGATTCCTTGGGTTTGCTACACTCTCAACGTGGGCAACCCCGCTAAAACTTCAGTACATATAATTTAATACAAGGAAACTCCACTTCTAATTCAGGGAAGTGCATCCCCTTATCCACACTTAACATCCCCTCATCAACTATCCCCTCCGGCAGGCTCGCTGTTTGGGCTTCACACAGCAGAACCACACAGGAGAGCATCTCGCTCCGGAGACAAAACAGTCTCATCGACTGGCAACGTAAATCTAAATCTCCCCCATTTAACATCGCCTCCCCGCTAATGAATCAATGCACTGGGCTGCAGGGAAGACAATAACGGAGGCAAGATGACGACAGCTGCACAATGGCTGATCACAAAGAACGGCTCCGAACTTGGAGAGGGAGGGCGATGAGCAACACCCGCTGCTTCTGCGGATTCAACGCCTGGTTTACAATTCGTCGATCTGGAGTGAAGCTGTAAGGACAAAAATTTCAGCTCGCAAATTCAGGATGTCTGAAACACGGCGCATGTGTCAAAATGCAGTTGTTCACAGGCACATATTTAAACCACCAACAGAAAGAACAAGTATTGTAACTGGCTCGGCAACTGTTGCCACCCAGCATGTGACCCAGCTCGGCCTCCCAACCTCACCGCTCGACTCCCACGCACCAGGGGCAGTCCTCTGACTCTATGTAAGTGGCATGCAATGTGGTAAATATTTTGGCTCCAGAAGCCAAGAGACTTGTGGGATAACACCCTGGCTCCTCCTCTCTGTTGGTATGTGGCGTCAGGGAGGCAGGACATGAAAGCACGGCGCGTTCCAATAGGCAGAGGGAGAGGATGGGCGTGTTCCTTAGCCCCCCCTGCAACACAAATGATGCTCACAGATGTTAGTGTTTTTTATTATGCAGTGCTTTCCATTGCAGTGGTGTCATAATGCAGGTTTTGTTCGGGTTTAATCAATCTGAGGAAGGCTCAGGGACATGGATGTTACTGTGTGTATTGTTGCTGAAAGTGGAAGTGCAGTTTACCTGCTTGCCTACCCACAATGCCATGTGCAAGTTAGGCCATTTATGACAGACAAGTGTTGTGAAGCCAAAAACACACAAGCCTGAAAAAACCTCCACACTTCTCAACAGATTCAGGCAAGCTAACCGTCTCAGTCTTCAACAACGTGGCTCTCTTCCTGACCATCCAACTGCAGGTTTAGATTTCAGCCACAGACAGTATGACTCATCTCAAGCTATTTCCATGTCAAATTGAGACTCGGGTGGCAAGGCAAGGAAGGCAGACGCCGCTCAGCTGTGCTGAGATCAGCACCGCAGTCGCTGCTCATAACATTCAAGGGTGGGATTTGGACAGACGAAGCAGTTCCAGGGTCAGGGGAGGAAGGAAACTGAGAAAGGGGAAGCCAAACTCATGCGCAGCTGTGTAGTACGGGGAAAGTGAAGCATGCGATGGACTATTAATAAGGTGTTGGCAGGTGTGCAGGGAGGGAATCCCTGCGTTAATGAGCGTGCCAGGTTCAGTCGAGCATGGCTCACCGCTTCCTCTCTACTGCAGCTGGACCTACCCCCCGTCCCGCCCCACTGGAGGCCCTAACAACATGCCCCAGGGGCTTGTGGGCAAGCCATACTGCGTCTGTCCAACTCGCTGTGTAAATGTTTGCTAGTACGGCTAAGATTAAATGAGTTCATTTGTATGTGCATATGTGAGTAAGTGCATGTGTGTGTGTGTGTGTGTGTGTGTGTGTGTGTGTATCAAAACATTTGATCACAACCAAAACTTGAATGGGAATTGCTTTTAAATGTAGTTTATAAGAGATTTATTTAGCTATTCTAAAAGTTACAGAGCCCTCAAAAAAACAAAATGTTTAACCACCACTTTATCTCACAGCCAATAAGAGAAGCTCATACTTTGGAAGCAACACAAAACATTTTCAATCAAACCACAAATGTATTTAATTCATCCCGATTTTTCTTCAGAAAAGACCAAGAACAAAGAGCTTTATCTGTCAGAGCAGACAGCCAACGTACCACAGTAAGAGCCCTGATGTTATATTGCAACAAGGTTTCATATTTCTTCTGACAGATAATAAAAGAATGGGTCTAATATTTGAACGAGAAATCTAATACATTAATGAAGAAACTAATCATTTAATGAGGCCTTTTTGAAGCAGTCGTGGTTTGCCAGGTGGGTAGTACATTACTTCAGGATTGCTGTTACCACAGTACCATTTTGTAAATCTGCAAGTGATGTGTGGGTGTGTGTGTGTACTGTTGTAACACTGTCCCACCCAGCTGCTTCTCACTGAGGACTCATTTGTGGAGTCAATTCCAGGCATTCCATTCTTGTATGCCAGTTTGTACTCCAGTCCAGCAAGAGGAGGAGGAAGGTGGAGAAAGTACAGCTCATTCAAAGGTCCAGACACACCTCTTTCTCAACGTTTCTGCTGTCAAAGTACAGTTTGGACAGCACTGGCTGACAAAGGAAGAAAAAGTAATTGGGGGGGGGGGGTTGTTTGAAAACTTTCCACTCCCTGGTCCGCTTTCCTCACCAAGCACATTCATTCCTTGACCCTCTTTTCCTGTTTCCACGCCTCTGCCTTCTCTCCAAGCCCCTCCCCCCAGCCCACTCTGTCTCCACTCCAAGCCCCTCCCCCAGCCCACTCTG
>JAOXYF010000019.1:2522123-2549458 GCA_028565775.1 Sternarchorhynchus goeldii
CACACACACACACACACACACACACACACACACACACACACACACACACACACACACACACACACACACACGTGTCTAGGTGCAAAGAGCCACCTCAGCTAGTCATCTTGAGAAAGGTCATTATCTGGTACACTGTAAATCAGTTCCTGTCAATGTGAATCTACTGCTGACCTGAATACAAATTAAAAAAATACATAGAACCATAATTTGACTGTAAATACATTTTCAGCTCTACACAGACACCATACTATGAAGGAAAAGAGATATTTGCCTTGTACCTCATTCACAAAAGGTATATATTGTGCATCCATCTGGTTTTTACAGATCAAGATTTTTTTTTTTTAATTTTGAATGTAACAAAATACTGGCAATACTAAAACGTCCAGAACACCAATTATATAAACCACAGGGGAAAAAAAATGAATTACTCAGTCAACTGAAATTACCCTTCATTATCCGTCTGATTCTTTCCTTTGCTCCAGAAATGTAGACTTGGAAGACTGAGCAGATGGCACCGATATCTGTGCCTGTTCGGTTCAGTTGTAAGGTGCCAATCTGTTTGAAATTCAGAGCACTGCGAATACAGATGGCAAATCAATGTGCAACCACATTCCAGAGGTTTCACACTGCTGATGACCTCAGATGACCAACACCTTCATCATGGCCACCTGCCACAGCTCCTGTGGCTCCTTATCTGTTCAACAACACATCGCTCCCATAGGAAAACCATGCCCGGATGTTCAAATGGCCATTTATAAAGATGGCTTCCTCTCGAGGAGCTGGACACACACACACACACACACACACACACACACACACACACACACAAACAGAATCCAGGCTTGATGAGGTTCGCCTGGTTTCCTTTCAACCTACATGCTCCAGGTTATGTTCGCAGGTCAGAGTGGTGTGTGGACCCCCACCCCACAGCTAATACGGACGTACTGAAGATTCTACTGGGTCCGTGCTCACCACTGCAGATCCCACCCGCTTCATCCGAGACCCTTAACCAGCATACCTGCTGTCTGTATGACGGTGCACATTGGGCAAAGTGAAGACCCAAGCTTCTCAAAGTAAGAGCTCTCCTGAGAGGACAGAGAGCCTCTCTCTGGGCAGATTTCTTGCCTCCCTCTCTCTCGCCTACAGAAAGATCTTTGCAAAGTGATACGTGAAGCACAATGGTGCTATTCAATGCGACAAGCGAAACCGCTCGGATTTAGCCCTGCTGCCTAGGATTTTTTTCCACAAAGCCTCGTGCTTCATCTCTTCCTCTCCTCCTCCTCGGTCCGGATTATTGGCTCTGTCGCCCACTGGAGCCCCCGCAGGATGAGGCCAGCACCGCGGGCGAGCGCGTTGGACCTGCCGATCGACTCCCGCCGGAGCAGCAGGGAACGTCAGCGAGTGTTATGTAACCACCATGGCTGCGTGGGTCTGATGAACAGCACGGTCGCTCAAACAAAGCTCGCAGGGGTGGGTGGGAGATGTCTTATTTATACTGATCCGACGTCGTCTCATCTCGCTCGGATCCTCACGCCGGCCATGAGACGAGAAGTTGCATAGCTGATCCCAGAACAGCTTTATAGCAACGGCCTAGAAGTATTTGTCTTGTCTGCACCAACTTCCTGGGCCCTTCCCCACTGAGCTGCTGGCTGGTTTGTGCTGATCAGCTTCCTGAGCCAGTGACACTCTTCCCACCCCCATCTACAGTACCCCTGTACAGACGGCAATATGCTGTGCTCTGATTACATTCAGAGTCAAAGCCGGAAATGGAAGCAAGTTCCCCAGGAACCCACACAGACTCCCACTGATGTCATCATGTAGGTACATTTATGCAGCCGCAGCCTCCGGGTTACTGTCCACACAGCCCCCGAAACCCAGGGAAACCGTGAGGGTGAGGAGAGGATCAGCGGAGAGGGAGGAGAGTGACTTGATCTCCATGACGACGGAGTGGAGGTGGCCCACACCCTGACGTGACAGAAACACGGGCCAATCACAAACGTGTGTTCCCTCCCCCCACCTGACAAATGTGAGCATCTGTTACACAAATCCTTGCCCTCTCCAACTCCATCAGCGACAAGCTTCCACCCACATCTGTCCATGAATCAGGCCACCACCCCCACCCCTGGAACCCAACCCCCATCTCACCATTCAAACAGAGGGACACAAGAGACACCACCACCACCACCCAGCCAGTTTCCGCAAAGCAGTTTGGCTCCACTGCACACCCTCCCCACTGGCTCATGCAAACAAACCACACCGTTGGGCAAGGGACAGGACTGCGGGAACAGGACCGCGGGAACAGAATACCCCGAAACTCATTAATCATTACACAGCCATTCTTTACACCAGAACAACTGTTGGCCTCTTTAAAAGTGTTAATCTTCTGACTAATGGCAAACTGGAGGGCAAGAAAGGGCAAAGGTGGCAATACGGCGGGCGCGGGGGGTGGGGGTGGGGGGTGGAGGCGACCAACCGGCGCACGGGGACGACCGGCGCACGTGAGCCCAGAAACACGTGGGCACACTTCCCTGAGATTTGCATAGTCACCTGTGCATGGTCACTGTTCTAAGTGGAGAACATGAGGCAGCCAGCATGCAGTGGAGTCCCTTCAAAGGAGAGGTAGCAAAAAAAATACCACCACCACAAACGTATTTCATAAAGTAAAATGAAAAACATCAAGCTATTCATAAAGACGGCTTGATATATTCTTGGGTATTGTTTGCTGTCAGAGCTGTAATAATCAAAACTGCTCATTAGTGTGGCTGCAGGAATTCACTGCTGTGGACGTGCCGACGGTCCCCGCCTGGTGATATTCTGAAGGGTCCGGTAATGCAAGTCAGTTAGCAGAATGACAGGAAAAATGACCAATAAAACTTCTGATTTTCACTACAGGGGCTGGACCTTCTTGCCGTTCTGAGAGAGAGGCTACAACATTATTAACACGTCGTCACTGGCAACATACATGCCACTGTAGCCAGCTAACGCTGAATGGCGAATAGAAGCGAGTCAGATACTGTGCCATAACTAATTGAAACCCTTTTCCAAGGCTGCCATTCAATGAAAATCCCCCAGTAATTCAACAAGGTAGGTCACTATAAATCTATAAATCTTAGCCAGGAAGGGAAAAAGTCCTGCACATGAGATGCATGTCTGGCTAGTTAGCCTGCATAACACAAACCGCTGTTTTGTCAACTGGAGATGCAATTTGGATTGCTGAGCTGCATTTAGGAAACCAAACAATATTTGTAAGCTGGGAGGGGAGGGGGCGGGGTTTCTAGGAAACCAAACAATATTTGTAAGCTGGAAGGGGGGGCGGGGCTTGTCCTAGGCATGCAGAAGGAGTGCTCACTTTATGCACTACATGCCACTGGTGTTAAATCAGTATAGCCCTGAGCAACTTCAGACTTAACCTGAATGAGTCACTGCTTAATAAATAAATAAACTAAAAAGACAACATCCATATCTGTTCTGTATTGTCTCTCACAGGTGTGCATTTCTCTCTGCAGTGCCCAGGACTCCCCTATCAGCTGAGCACACCCTCACCAGTGCGTCCTCGCACATTACCGCCAGAGGCTGTGCTACCGAGGCGGGGTTCTGCAGTGGCACCAGAGAGATCTGTTCAGCGGGGAGACTCGCTCGCCAGGGCTTTGCGCCGTTGCTGACCAGCGCCATCTCTTTTGGGTGGGGAGGGAACCCAAGACGGTACTTCACTCTCTCTTAATTAGAAGGAACAGATGCTAGCGAAGTAAACACAGCTTGATACACTCAACAGTAAATTGCATCAGTCTGCTGAAGTTTGCACCAGTGAGGAAAAAAAAAAAAATCTTACCCCCTCCCCCAAAACATTTAAAGCACAAAAAACCAACATGCACACAGAGAGAGATGTTTTCGTATGTGGCACACGCTCATGGTTAAACACGACACAGGATGTAAAGACCCACTGCACAAACGTGCTGTAGCTGGGCATGTCATGTTTGAACATGTTTAGAATTTTACATATCGCCACTGGCGGAGTTTTAAATGGACACTGCAACAGCAAGCAGTGAAACTGTAGAATCTGGACTGAATCAGGATGAAGCCTGTTCCCAACGCCATTCCAGTGAGCCATTAACAGCAAAACCAGAAGGTAAATAACTAACAAGGAAGATACACCTTCACTACAGGTGGATCAAATGCCCCCACTGCAGAGCTATGAGGGCCTAGTTTGAACAGGTTTTCGGGCCTGCCCTGCAGAGAGAAGCCCATGATTACACCAATTATGATCTTTTCTTGTTTACAGAGGTGTGGTCATTGGTGAAAGAGGTGGAGTGTTTCAGAGGTGCAGGAGAAACATGCAGACTGCACTGCTCAGCCAAGGTGCCAGAGTCTGGTTCAGATACAACCCTAATCTAGAACACACTACTCAGATGTTGAGATGCTACTGAAGGACCTGATTAACTGGATCTGCCGTGTTAGGTGAGGGTTGGAAGTAGACTCAGCAAGGCTGCAGATCACCAGCATCAACCCTCATGCAGAAGTACAATACAGGATGTTGGGCTTATACCATTTTGACAAAACTAATTACTCCTAGCAGTAATGAAATTGCAATTTGTCACTGAAATTAATTGTTGGGATTTTTGTTATCACAATGAGCTCAAGGAACAAGAGGTGATATTAAAATAAAACTCCACTGGCAGGAAATTGCTTGAACTCTCCATACTGATCTGGGATCAACGCTCAAATTTAATCAACATTTATGGAGAACTTGAAGCAGTAATCAGTCCTCATTCCAGGACAATGCGATGTACACAAATAGCCTTTTTTTTAGCATTTGTTACATTTCAAGAAATTTGTTGAGAGGAAATAACATGTTTACATAACATATTTACTGAGCCTGTTTGTATGAAGTTACTGAGTACAGTTTAAATGTATGCACAACCAATAGCGTATAATATATCAGTCAGAATACTCACCAAACTGCACTTTTGTGGTTAGGCTAGATCTTCCAAAACAGCCTGTGACAATATTCTAACCTGGAATACGAGTACGGCTTTTAGCCTTCACTCTAAAGAAAAGAAACCAGTTTTTTTCTAGGCAGGCCTACTACTGCTATACTGCATTTAATCTCATTCATCATTCTGATATTAGAACCGAGTACATTACTGCAACCAAATTGATTTTCTTCAAGTCAAACTATGAAGGGGGTGTGCTGTGCAAGCATGCTCGTGCATGCCGAATCAAACACCGTCCAGGGCTCTTGTTTCAACACAGGAAAACTCCCAGATTAAGCAGTTAACACCTTGCCATAGAAATCTGAAGGTGCAAGTGTCTTGTTACTCTCCTAGAACGACACTTCATCACAAGAAACCTAATCTCCCAAGAACATAAAAAAACAAAAAACAAAACAACACAGGTACAGGTGTGCTGGTCTAACTTTTGCCAATACATGCCTTGTTAATATTTTGTAAGCACTTAAGTTTATCTTTAGAAATTAAGTTTCAACTATGCAACCATTTTCAAGCACAAGCATAGCAACTGCTGACCAACAAACATCTTTTAATAAATCTTTTTTTCTGGCATACCATTACTGCCAGGAAATCCCAAGGTAGCTTCCTTAGGAATCCCCTGGAATCTCACCCAATCCCTTCAAATCCAGACGTTTTCAAAGTGGTCCCAAGCTATAAAGACTGGGGTTTCCCCACAGACAGGCCTTTGGGTGCAATAAAATAAATTCATTCATTCTTTAAAAAAAAAAAAACTACTTCTGTGCAGTAAACCAAGAACGAGCAGGTAACTATACGTGTATATATGCGTTTAGGTTGTTGCGCAAAGTTACTCACTACAGTTAGATTGCCGCTTCTGTGATTCAAAAGAAAAGCTTAGCATGTAAGAATTTGAAGAATCCGTCACTTTGTGTTTTTATCCATCAGTACAATACAAGTACTGACTGCAATTCCGAATGTGCGTAACAACACAAGTAGTGACTGCAATTCCGAATGTGCCTAACAACAAGTAGTGACTGCAATTCCGAATGTGCTTAACATGTTGCAAGGCCACGCAGAGAACAATACGTTCGGATCCACAACTACAGCACTGGGCCAGTGACGTATTTCCCCATTCTGTAAATGAATGCAACATTACTTGCTTTCACATTCTTCCAAATACACAAAAGGATCTCAGAAAAAAATATGCATTTACAACATGCATCGGTACTTAGTCAGAATGTACTGCATTGCATATAATCATATCCACCTATATAATTAGTTATTTTAGATATTAGACATATTGGATAGATAGGTGGATATGACTATATAATTTTATTTTATATTTTTATATTATATATCACAAGCACAGAAACATCATTTTATTACTCTATGCCCAAGGGATGTCGATAACAGTGTGAAAAAAAAAAATCTACAAACCTTGTACATCGCATAGTTTCCAAATGATCTCTAAAGTCTAAACAATAACATCCTAAATACTAAGCATTACAATTATTATTATAGTGTTTATATTTAAGAGATTTTTTGACAAAGCCATATAGGGAGTGCGTAAGTATATCATCAGAGGTCACGGAGCCGGTTTCATCATAAGAAACAAACAGTAGGGTTTCCCCCTCTGTGCAACAGAGCGAAGACATACCGAGGAAGGAGAGGGGCAGTAGATTACCCTAGAGGATGACGTCAGAAGGATTGACCGCCGATGACTGCTAGCTAGCTTCTTCAGTAATTAGGTGAGCATTTAGTCTTGACAAAATCTCACGTTCATTGCTATCTTTAATCTGATAATGTAAATATGCCAGCGGTTTATCGTGAAAACAATAATAGGTTATTGTGTAATTACTTTGATTCCACATTAACATACATATTTCAGATTCAGTGCACTGTTAAGCATAAATGTTTACTTAAAATTACAGCGTTACAAGTTGATGTTGCCGTAGTCTAAAAGATGGACATCTGACGTTTTATGCACCGTATTTCCGAGCTGATGAAGTGTACGCATAACGCGTGCATTCACCCACTGGAAAGATTTTGCGAAGCAAGATCGTTTGCGTGTCCGTTTAGGGGCGGTTGGCGATATTGAGAAAGGCTTGATTACTACTTCCGCATACAAAAGTACTCGGGAATATATCGTGCCCAAGAAGTTGTTTTTCCTCTCAGTGTTCGACAACTAATAACACTGTGGTAAATTACTTACAATTCGGACTAACCAAGTCCCTGCAACACACAACGCGCCCAGTTTTTTTTTAAAGCAACGGCTGTTCATACAAAATGTAGATGCAACACACCTGTGGAAATGAAACAGCAACGTGGACAAAAGGCAAGAAAATAAAACGAACAAACCTTAGTTTAGGTGTTCAAATTCAGCTTCTTTAGGGAACGAAGGACATGGAAACCGGAATGCGTGAACTCCTGGGACGTTCCTCCCTGCTTCAGTGCATTAAAGTATCTTGGAGCTTGTAAATCCCGTCTCTTGTATAAAAAACGCCGTCTTTCTTCCCCCACCGAGTCTGAATCGAGAGGCGAAATGTTCCTCCGTCGGCACGGTGGCGTGGGGAATAAACAACCAGCGCTCTTTCGGTCAAAAACACCGCCACTCTGAAATTCACAATGACCAAGTATGTAAAATGTCTCGTAATGCTTCAAAGCTTAACGAACCTATGGACACTTTCTACGCACACCAAGCACCAAAATGCGTTTGATTACTCTGCATTTGTAAACTTCAGCAAGCTACCAGCGCCATTCAACAAGCTGGACAGAACTGGGCGTTTTTCTTGTTTAGACACATAAGCGTGAGCTCAACGTACAACACCCAAGTATTAAACAAAAATGTCTTATATAACACCAACACACGAACGAAATGAGAAGTAGAAGACAGCTCTTCGAATCAATCCTGTGACCTTCCCACCCAGAGAAAAGAGGAAATAACCACGGCAGAGATTGGGGTACGCTCCGTTTTAGTACGGAACGGAACGCAACAGATCCAAGTTATTTATTTTAGTGTTTACGTGTCTATTTGCTCCGTCTTTCTCCTCCCCTACGAAACGTAGTAAAAGTCCGGATGAACGCAGCCTTTCACCAAGCCAGGAAAAGACACTGTTGCACTGTTTCAGCGGTTGCCGTGCTTGGAAATCGAAAAGGGGATGACAGCGATAGAATCTGTGGGTAGAGGGGAGTTACTGCGTAGAGGGAGGGACTAGATCGGGAGCACGGCCTGCATTAAACTATCTAAGTGTGAGGGCTGATCTAGGAGCGGAGTCCTGCCCTGTCAATACTGAGCCTAATCACAAAAACAGATCCACGATCAGTATTTCTACTCCAAGGAAAAATAGTCCCGTCATTTGAGGTGAATCGTAAGGTCGAGTTATAGGGAGACCACCAGGAGTCTTATCGACCAAATGGACACGGAATTTACGCCGCATTAAACAAAGTAGAATTATGAAGATGGGACACGGATTGGGTGCATTAATGTTCTAGTTTATGTTGTTCAGACGGCCCTAGTTCCGTCAGCAACGTAATGCTGTTTTAAGCGGTGGACTAAATCTGATGCACAAACCAATCATTTGAACCGATAAATGGGACACTCCTTAATAAAGTGCAGTGGTTGTGTGTATCTATGTAGTCTTAACACGGAAAAGTAATAACGAAAAATTTAAAACTAAATGGAAATATTTATTGATTTTTTATTTCGCAAATGCTGATTTGCACTCCAGGTTATGGTAACGCTCTCGCGTCTTTGTTGTGGTTCAGTGCCGAGAGTGAGGAGTTTCGGTGTGTTTGTACCTAGAACGCGTTTGTGACTGTGGAAAATATTACATGGATCGTCTCCTGAAAACAAACAAATGGCAGTTTCAAGTTGACAAAGGTGTCATCTGAAGTGCACACAAAGTGAAAATGAAGGCAGGCTAGCATTCCAAGACTATTGTCTGCGATTAATTTTTTTCTTTTCAACAGACTATTTTTATTTGACACGTATCGTTTATATTCAGTATATTCAGTCTCTAGAGCCTTGAGCTCCATACAGGCTTGCTATAGAGTAGAAGCCCCTCACGATATTTGAAGCCTAGCCTAACAGGCACTATAGGACAAGGCAGAAAGTACTCTAAGGCTTCTACATGTCTCTCAGTTTCGGAAAGTGGATTGCCATATTTATATTTGATACATGCATTGTTGTGGCAGCATTAGC
Source organism: Sternarchorhynchus goeldii (assembly GCA_028565775.1). Taxonomy (NCBI): domain Eukaryota; kingdom Metazoa; phylum Chordata; class Actinopteri; order Gymnotiformes; family Apteronotidae; genus Sternarchorhynchus; species Sternarchorhynchus goeldii. The sequence continues at coordinate 2,531,289 of JAOXYF010000019.1, forward strand.
AGATAATAGCTTTGAGAATGTTGCTAGCAGCCAAAACGCAGTGCATCCTTTATCCGTCCTTCAACCTCGCGCGTTGCTTGGAAGAGAAAGTTTCACATTACAATAAAGGTGAAGGTCAGATTTGTCAGTTAAAGATCTTATGAGAGTGTCCAACATTCTTACAGTTCAGGTTCAGCCCTGAACACACTGTTTAAATAAATCCCAAATTTAAAGTCAACTCGACTATGTTATACTGGAAGGCTGCATTCATTATATGTTAGCTTCACAGTTTTAATTCTGTGAGAATTAATGTTATACACTGCTGAATTTGGTTTGTAGGATGTTTTTAATGGGGAAGAAATAACACTGGTGTGTATCTTTAATCAAACTGGCGTTTGCACATAAATAAACATCTAAACAGATCTTATGTGGTACATGATTCTGATTACCTTTATTTACATATTCCAGCCTCCTTCATTTACATATTCCAGCCTCCTTCATTTACATATTCCAGCCTCCTTCATTTACATATTCCACCTTCATAAACACGATTATTCAAATAAACAGTAAGAACGAGCTGCTGCTTGCAGCTGAATGGCACCCAAACGTCTCATTCGCAGAGAAGAAAGTGGCTAAATGGGTGAAAGGGTTGCTGAACAGCAACATGAATGCTGCAAATGCGACAGAGGAAGTCAGAGTTTGTTGGTTGCAATCCTGGCAATCAGCAGGGGTCCAAACACAGCAGGCCAGCCCAGGAGCCATGGAGGCTGGAGCCCACTCCGGGAGTGAGGAACCATTTAGAGATGGGGATGAAAGATCCCCCCCAAAAAAGTTTCCTCTCCAGATTTTAACAGAGTGAAACACAAAACACCAGCACAGGACGACTCCTCCAGGACCCATGTATGATGCCTTCAAATCAATGTGGACCACTGAGGACTCTCTTTCCCAGACAGAAATTGAGCCTACAGCTGGGCTATTGTACACTCTCAGTGGGGATTTGTCACTGAAAGCACTTTTTTTTAGAACAAGTCCAAACAAAATCCATTCTTCCAAATATTAAGGACAAAATGTGATATAGAGTTGCAAAAAGTACAATGATGGTGAGGTTCAAATGCAGACTGACAGCTTTAATTAGAAAATATTTGCAACTATAATAACCATAGGAATCACATATCCTTTCATACACTGAGTAGTAGGTACACTAATCTAGCAACATTTTACACAGGTACGCCCATCTAGTTGCAAGTTACAAAGGTACAGTTACAGATATACAGTGTAGGAGAAATCAGAAAACACAGCAGACATCATAATACTAGGAAATGTACTGAAATTATTGTACAGAAACAAACAAAACCACAGACAGGACATGGGGAGACGCTGTAGACAGGCAGAAGCACAGTAGCAGAGAGAGTGGTGCTCTCACTCACCACTGGCATCATTAATTAGTTAACTTGCTGTGTTCTTTTCTCAAGAAAGGTTTGTATAAGACAAATAACAAGTTCAGGGAATTTACTTCTTAATTTTCCTAGACACCCTGATTTCTCGTAACTCACAAGATTATTTTCAGGCAATATTTAATTTCAGGTTCTAAAAAATATGTGCCAGATTGGTACACCACTTGCTTTTGCTTGTAAAAACCAGTGTAGCAAATTGCTTTACGTTTTTAAGTTCCATACATTGAGTCAATGAAATTTTATACACTGTTGCAATATCTGTAAATCTGCTTTGCATTTAAACTATTTTGTCAGTATGCACATCTTAGGACATGTACAATAACATGAAATAACATTAACATGAAGCATGTTTACTGTTAGCAATAGCTTTTGGTCTTTCCAGAACGGCATATGACAACTTGCTTATGTTTTCAGGTACACCATCACTATCATCATGAGAGTCTCTTTTCTGCCAATGAGTATTTCAAGAATATTCAAGAAGCTTAAGATCACCAATTAATGGTCTGAAGAACTTCTCAAATGATCACTTCGGCCAAACAGAGGAAGCTGACTGGAATGCCGTCCAGAAGGCAATTCCATTTCAGGCCGTTTAAGGGGGACCCAATAAACAGCAGTGATTTATGTTTTGCTTTTCTTGATGTGTCCAAAGGATGCCCAGGCCTCAACATCATCAATGTAAAAAGACAGAGTCCTTCTTTCTTTCTCACTAAAAATTCTGATTTCTTGGATGTTCATCCCGAAGAGAGCAGTGCTTCCAAGGACTGCTGTCCTAACTGAACGCCATCAGTGTAGAAAATATCCTAGCCTGTTTTCACACTGGCCCTGACGTGTTTTTCTCATGAAATGTATCTGATTTCAAATAGCTCTGCTTAATAATGATGTTCTAATATCCTTAAAGGGTTTATTTTTGTGTTTTCTTGCTTCGTGAATCTAAAAACATGTTTGTTTCCAAGTCACAATTAGCATACGGGCTACAATTGTGCTTACTTATGCTTACTGATGCACTAACATACGTGACCAAAATGGTTCTCTCATGACATTTTACATCATACATGTTACAGGAAAATCTAGTGCAAAGCTTTTGCCTCCCTTGTTTGGCAGTAAGGTGAGAGAAGTGTGAGAAGTGTATGGTAAAGGGTAGTAAAGGGTTAGGAAGTGCAGATGCAGTTTAAATGGGGACATGGTAAAAAAGCAGCAACTCATTTGTTGGCTGTGATGTTTTAAACAAGTCTCTTGGGAGGAGAGATTAATACCCGAAACAAAAAATCAGAATTGAATGACAACTAGAATGTATTTCAGCAATATTGCATACTTAATGAGATTACAAATCATATATGTATTATACAAAAGATCATTTTATTGAACATGGATTGCACTTTGCCTTAATGTCAAAAGTATTTCAAGACTAAAAATCTTGCAAAACACATTCCATCAATTTGGTAATAAGTTAACTAAAGATAATTTAATGTAAATTTTATTATTATATAAATAATATAATATTTATTTACAGTGCACGTAACGTGTTGGGTAGAATCATGTAATAGAATGTTAAGTATGTGCTCTCATCTAGTAGCATGCGTGTTCAGTAAACTAGGTGGAAACACCCAGGATGACAGCTTTTTTGAAAGACATTAAAAACAGCACATCAAGCACTAATTATCCTGAGTCACTAAGATCAGACTCGCGAAGGTCCCCCCATTGTAGACACTGCATTCACAATGCTCAGTTGAACACTGGTGTCAGAAACACTGGTCTGTCAGATTCAGTCCACATACACCATCCACTTGACTTATGAATTTGTATGAAAGTGGGAGCACATTAACTGGTAAGTGCATGTATTTCAAATCATCATGTGTAAACTGGGCAGCTTCTCTGTTGTTTCAGGGCCCACTTGGGTGTGACCGCATCATTAATTCATGCTTAAGAGACGTCAACAGAGCAGACAAAGTTTAGAGTTGATCTCAGGCGATTTCCAGTCAATTCTAATGTAGATAATCATGCAACATGAGAATTAGAAACAAAAACATAGTGGTGGATTAACAAATACATCCAGTCATGGAAAAAACCCAAATAGATCAAACATCTTATTTAGAAAGTAGACAGACTAGTGTAAGAAGATAAACACATAACAATAAGAAATGAAAATACACACTGTTACTACTACTCAAAAACAAGATAGATTATCCATAAAAAAAAAAAAACTGGGCAGATGAGATGGTGGTTAACTTGTACGTGGACAACATGAGGAAAAAAGAACCCTCTGTACTTTGTCATCTGGTGCATGTTCACAGGGGAACGAGCTTGTCTTTATTGGTGATGATAGAGCATGGCGAATGTGCAGTGAACCAAACACTGGTCTCAAACAAATAACTTCTGGGTAATGGATCAGTTGTTCAGAGGCACATTATGTGATCAGATACAATCAAACAATGAAGTCAGCGGAGGGCTGTGGTGGTGGAACAGTGGCACAACAGATGCAGCCAAAGAAACGAGTGAGTTTTTCGGGAACAAAAAGCGGAATGTGCTTGGCTGGCCAAGTCGAAGGCAAAAAGTTGCCCAAACAAGCTGGGAAAACGTTTGAGGATGTCTGTGGTGTGCAGATTCGAGGCAACCATTTAGTGCAAGTATTAAAAAAGGCTAAAAGTTGGATTGTCAAAAATTGAAAAGAGGGATAATGTGTATAAAAATAACATATGCTTGGTGTTATTGATGACTGGCTCATGGTGTGTTGTGGAGGAGGGGGGGGGGTGGAGATCTCTCGAATTAAAGCAAATATACAACATTTCAAATCCAATGAGCTGTATTACAAAATAACAAAACATTGTGTTACTGTCCAATTACATAAAGATATATATATATTATACATAACATTCTATGTAAACATTTATATTTTTAAACTTGACATTTACATCCTGTTCAGATATACACTGGCAACCCACTATATAACGTGAAACTGAACTGTCTCATCCAACTTGGCATAGCATACATTAGCAAAATGTTAGACGCTTTGTACAAAAGCATGACTGGAACAAACAGGAGCACTTTTAATCTTCCAGCCTACCACTCTGCAGGGGCTTAATCAAAACCCAGTGTTGTAAAGCGTCTGGGTTTCCCCCTGAAACATGATTTGCCTTGATATGTAGGCACATTCCCCAAGACGGAGGCCCAGAAATACTTTAAAACAGTGCTGCACCACTAAGTCAGTGTGAAAATGCTTGTTGGAAGATTTTTCTCTAATGTGAATTTACGTTAACGTTTCCAAGCCCAAAGGCTTACTGGAGGCAGAACTTATTGAACCTCCTCAATCCTGAGTTATTAAGCAAGACAGACTTGATACCCAGACATAGCTACAGCCCCTCTCACACAGCACATGCAATAGCACTTAGCACACAGTAAATGGGTTTACATAATGTAAACACTGGACGTAGTGCCTATACCCAGAGAGAACATTTATTACGGTTTGTTTCCACTAACCTGTCACAGAAAAATTCTACAGTGTGTTTCAAAGGTGATTCTTCGGTAATTCTTCTGAAAAGGTTTTTTTTTAAAGCTTCTGTTTCTCCTCTGTTAAAGACTGACTGATTTGTCCAGATAAAGTTGCTTTATTTCTTTGCAGAGTTTTTTACAAGCCAAAGCAATGATTCAGAGTGAACTGAAAGTTACAAAAACCCCATCCATGTATCCTTCAGGTTCACCAAGTGTGTATGTAGTTGCATCTGTTCTCTCAAGGGACATTCCATTTGTCTTACAAATTTTGCCACTCAACACTTGCTCTCCACAGGTCGAAGTGCAAACATTTTTAGCCTGTGCCAAAATTAACACCTCCCCTAACAGCAAGCTGAGGTGCCATCCGTACAGTACTACATCTGATGTTTGCGAATTCTTGCCATTAACACCTTAGCATGCACACATGATTTACCGAGGCGTGTTAGACTATTCAGATAATTTGTCTCATGAATTCTAGAATCTTTCTCTGCAGGACTCAGAAGAACAGTAAAGGTATGTATTGAGGAAGGAGATGCATTATAAAATAGCCATTTTATTATTTTTAGTACATTTAGTGCATATACGTATTAAACATAAGTTCAAATAACTGGAATATGGTAATTATGATCAAATCTATGAAAAATGTGGTCTAGATACAGGTTAGAGATGAGAACAGTGATTCTACAGTGATTTGAGTCTCTCAGCTATGCCATCAAAACCAAACGATCGATAAGAACGTTTTCAGCTGTAAAATCCCTGGTCATACCTTGTCTACAGTGCCTATAAATGTCTTTGTTCATGGAGGTGTCGTGTGTGGGTGTAAGTGTGTGCACCCACGAACGCAAGTGGCCAGTGGTATCCATGGCTACTCTTGAACACAGTATTTTTTGCTGGGAATTTGTTATTCAGGTTTTGCCCCTTAATGACTGGCAATTGATGCTTTTGCAATCAATGTCTTTGCAGATATTTTTTTGGACTGGAAGAATGTGTGTTAAGGAAAGAATATTAATTTAATAAAAGGGTTTTGACAGGAAAATATGTCAATCTAAGACAGGTTTTTTCTTTCTGTACTTCTATTCTGTTGCAGTAAAACCCAGTCTGACATCTGATGTGCTCTATATAATTGTGTCTTATGGAAATGAATATAAAATAATGTATCTTTACATTCTGCAGGTTTTACATGTGTGCGCTGTTTGTAAAGTGATCTTACATGATATAAAACAAACACATATTAGAAAATGATCTTGGTTTATTTTGTATATATATGAATTTTATATATATATCGCATTTGTGATTCTTTTACAATGGGTGAAACAGGAAAGAAACAGGATTCCCACTGGAACTCCACAGGGTTCAGACTGTAAAAACAACTCTTAATGTCACATGCCTAAGTCACAGTCAGTCAGTGATGGTGTAGGAACCCTTTGCTCTCAGTATATTGCTGATGGTCTAATATATGGTGCCTGACTCCAGTCATGAGATCTTCAGTGCAGATGTGACAGATGGATTCCAGACATTCCCCTTGGCAACACTGATGTCCTTGATCTTGTACCCCTGACACCATAAATTTAACCTCAAGGGCTAAATATAATATCGATAATAAACAAGACTCTAACGCAGCTAACAAATTATGGTTCTATTTTCTCTGTGAAAAAAAAACTCAGAGAATACTCGGAGAATACTCTAAGAATACTCGGAGAGTGTCATGGGCGAGCTTGATGTGATCTGGTTAAAAGAAAAGGTTGCCGTGGCCAACAGGCCGGTGTTTGGCCCAGCTGCACACGATGGTGGTCAGTGTGAAAGTTACATGGTCTTGGCAGCCACGGTGATGCCTCACAGGACTCACAAAAACATTTCTCTTTGCAACAACAGCTTGAAGTATAAGGAAGGAATTTTTTTTCCAATCCAGTGTCACAACAGGTCACATGACCAATCACGTGACCTGCATTAAAAAAAACAAGCAGCAAAAGCGACTACAGGTAAAATATCGAAAATGCCACCTTGCAAAAGAACCTATCAGCAGACCTGAGAATCAACCTGCATTATGGCATTTACTGTTGTACACATTCAAACATTTATTAGCTTTCAGGTTAGATCCATAACATAAGTCCAGTGTATTCCCTTTTAGTACAGCTGATTCATCAGTCAGACAATACCAGAATCCTCCCTGACACAGAGTAAAGATAATACTTCAGTAAAACACACACTTATCTGCTTTGGATGTAGTTGGAGGCATCTAACAATATATGAAAAAATACATTACTGGAAATATTAGTTCAGTCTGTTGAAAATGGTGCCCCAAGTGAATGAACCTTTCCATTATCTGCAATCAAGTGGCTCAACGACTAAGAAAGAAATATTTTACAATGGTGTTACTATAGCTACCGGCAGATGTAGTCAATTCTCTTCTGAATACTGAGCTTTTGCTTTGCTTGTTTCAAATGTTCACGCATTTTGGCAGTAACTACCTTTTTTATGGACTCCGGTTTGAGCGTTATGGCTGGAACTGGGGAAGACACAGGTGGCTGTTGAAACTAGTGAGCCACAGATAACAAGCACCTCCTTCGTTTCTTCCCAGCACGAGGCCTTCATCCTAACCATATGGTAGGCTTGCAGGGGCTCTACCTGCTAGGTGCGCCGGCTGGGCAGACAGACGTCGGGAGACCACGGAAGAAATCCACCTGAATGTGTTACAGTTAAGCTGCGGTTATCGGAATTAAACGGGAGGCCGACTATCGAATTTCCGATGGAAAGCTTCACGCACACACACACAGCCGTATGACAATGGCCGCCTTTCACTCAGCTCTAAAACATCCTTGTGCATCTTAAACGCTGTTTCTTGCACATCCAGCTAAAGCCAAGCGCTATTGTTTCTGAGTATGAATTAACATTTGGCTCACGCTATGATATGTTTAACGACTCCTCTTCTTTCCACCTCTACACAGAACACAGGAAATCGCACTACTGCTCCTGTACAGTGTCCCTGGAGCTGTGTCAAGAACGTAGGCTGTGTTAGACCTTTCCCCTGTCTCCCACGCCTAGCACCACTGCCTGGGCATTAGTACATAAGACACACACACACAGCACACATAGAACACACTCACAGAGACCACACACACAACATACACACACCCCCCACACATAGAACACACTCACAGAGACCACACACACAACACACACACACTTGTGTGAACACTGCTGCATCCAAGCACTCACATCAAACACCAACGTAGTTTCAGCCGCTCACGCAGCTGCCTGCATCAAAGACACTGCAGCAGGGGGGAGGAGGCTCCATTCACTCACACGCACACACACACACACACACAGATACAAACATATACAGGCAAAGCACGACGATGTCACAACAGTTCTACACACACAACAGGCAAACAAACATGCAACACGAAACACGACAGGACAATATTTTTTATTTGTTTGGTGTTTTTTTTGACTGTTGTAATAAATACAAAGTGCTGGGGGGATTTAGGCAAACATCTCTCTCAACATCTGCCAGAGGGAGGCTGTGTGGTTCACACAAGCACCTTTACATGTTAATACACCTCTGTCAGGGGCAGGCTGTACAGATGACACAGTCAGCAGTTTGCACAGTCATCACGTTGTTGTGTTCTCCAGCTCTTGCTACCACACGCACCAAAACAGGGACTACGAACGGGCGTCCATCAGCCATTAACTCCAGGCTTCCTCCTGCTTTCTCCTCTTGCTTCTCTCTCTCTCTCTCTCTCTGGGCCTTCATAAAGCATGTGTCAGACGATAATCAAATGGGCTGGACATGAATGAAATAGGTGGGTAAGGATGTTGACTCACATATGTGAACAGCCATGCAGATCATCGTGTGTAACATGATCATGTTTTCAGCAGAGCATAGTGTATCTGTCCAAAGGTTGTCCATAATTCATCAATAAAGTAGTTGAGATGGTAAGGTAATACAGTAAAATATATATGCATCTTTCTCTCCGTCTCTCTTTGTTTCTCTGTGTATCGGGGCGATCAAAGAGGCGGAAGCAGGAGGCGACGGTGGCAGAGGCACGTCTTTACTTTCCATTAAGACGCAGAAATATAAAACGGTCAATACAGGCGCGAGAGCGCTAAACAAACACAAGCAACGCAGCGATGAAACCGAACGCACAAACCGGCTCGTTAGGAGCTCAAAAGTGTCCGTTTAGAAGCACCAGGGACGTGGCTCCAATGTGCAGCACTGGAGGACTGAACCTGTGCGGTTTAAATAGGGGCAAAACAAACGAGGGACAGGTGTGCTGTGTTAGAAACAGGGTGATTGGGACCGTGGGAGTGTTTTGGTGCTGCACTGTGAAGGAGGGGGCGTGTCCTGTGTGCTCCCGGACCGGCCTCCCGTCACACTCCCGTATCTCTGTTTTACGCTTCCTGCTGGTGTGGTGGACAGCTAACACACTGCACAAAACCAGACGGCATGTAAGACTTGTCATACCAAAGAAAGATAGGAGCCTAGAACAAAGTGCTTCGCTAAGATTAACCCCCCCGTACACCGTGTGATAGAGAGTGTTGAGTCCAGTCTTATTAACCATGCGTGGCGAGGAAGAGGATGGGGTGAGTGCTTCTCGGCGGGGGGGAAAGGTGTTATTGATAAAGTAATAAAGTATCTATTTTAGAAGCATCTCCACTCTGCTAACTTGTCCCAGTAATCCCAGTAATAGAATGTAATCATTACATTAGATGTCATCGTCTGTTGGAGGAAGACTCTGAAAAATAGCACCTACTTGTAAAGAAAAATACTTGATATTTAAACTGCAAAATTCATGATGTTCACCAAATATATAATGAAACCTGTTATGAAAAGCCTCTTACCATCTATTACTGTTATACTTGATTACACTTTACTAACGATAGCAAATTTATGATGTAATTAAAGGCTTGTGTGGAATAATGTTGTTTCTTGTCTCTTACAGCAACAACAGATCACTAATAAATACCAGAGCACAGTTGGAGTTCAGGAGAGATGAGGAGAGTGAAGAGTCCAGGACAGTCTAGGGGAGTCTTCCAGTATGTGTGAAAGTGTTAGAAACTCAGGGCCACTGAGAGTATAAGGCTGTATCATAGCTGTAGTTGAATTACCCTGGGGTGACGGCTGAGGAAGATCGGCCTGACAGCTCCACGTGGCGTGTTGCTTCTTGTTCATATCAGTTTGCCCAACTTGTCAGGCGCCCACACGGTTCGACACACATGTTCATATGCTTGATCTCAGGGTTAAGTCCTGGGCTCTTTTTATCACTGTCTCACCAGCCATTCGACCACCGGTGACACAGGTTTGTTGCAATATAAGCTTTTGCTAATTGCTCTTTCTGCTTCGGTGATTATAGGCGGTTAGCGTTGATTTCAGCAAATGGTCACAAGGGTTGGTTTGCTTTAATAGATAAATGTGAATGTTATGTGGAGTTTATGGAGTCAGTTGGGCTTGTAGTGGCATATTGTATAATGTTAGATGTTGAAATGGATTTGGAATGGCATGTTTAACTGTAAATGTGGATATGACATGCTGTATGTGGTATGGAAAATGTGTATACTGAGCAACAGTATGCTGTTGGAAAACATAATGGTTATTGATGTGTTATAGGCAAGCTGTCACTAGCAGTCAATGCCTGAAGATAGCAATGTGGAAGTGCATAAGCAGTAAATCTGTGCTTCTGCTGAAGACTGGAGTTAGAAGTCACAGAGAGTACATTTATTTACTGGATTACAGGAGGGATTTCTACTGAAAGAACTGAATTTTGGAAATATGGGACTTGTGCCTTGGATTACTGTGGCATTTGAGGGAGTGTAAAATAATGAAAGTCACATTTGGCTGTTGTTTTTGCACTTCGCCACCACAGAGAACATAAACCCGTTTGTGTTAATGCTTCACAGGAATTAACACCCTTTCTTTGGCTGGGTTTGTTTACCTCAGAGCACACGTCTACCTTCCCGTGACTCAACTCCCTCGGCCGCTCGGAGTGATCCGGCTGATCCCTCCCTGGATCACCTCCGACTTCCTATTTCCCGTCGCTTTTATGTTTTGTCGCGGCCGGCGGTTCGGCGTGAAGCGGGCGCGCGTCACGTCATCCTCGGCCCCTCGCCGCTCCTCCAAAGCTGCTCCTCATCCAAGCGGCCAACTGTTGGAGCGCGGTGCCAGGGAGCGGGTGTGGCTGCCAGGAAGTGAGCTGAATCAGCACGGGCAGGAGGGGACAGATCGAAGACAGCCACGAGCCCTGGAGCCCGGCCAGCACTCCCCGAGACACCAGCAAGGGTCGCAGAGCTAGTGGGAATCCCTTCATGAGTGGAGGATGGGGATGTGCACCAGGTGACTGGGTAGACAAAGATGCTGAGGTGGGGGGAGAGAGGGGGAGTGAAGAGAGAGAGACAGGGACAATGAGAAGAGAGAGACAGCGAGGTGTGAAAGAGGAGAGTGTGAGAGAGGAAGAGAGAGGGGAAGAACGAGAGGGCAGGAGATGTCTTCATGTCTTATTTGCATTAATTTGCATATGTAAATGATTTTTAAAGTTGCCTAGAGTTGTTATGCGTAGAGCAGACAAGGAATTGGAACAAACCGTGTTCGTTTGTATGGCTCATTTTCCAGGTAATCACACAAGAAAACTGTTTATTCTAGAAGCTTCTCTTTAGCTGGTATCAAAGTGTGGAGGTGATGCAGAAATTTAGGTCAATGGAAAAGTCAAAACATCAGAATATATCTGCTGCCATCTGAGATAAAGTATGGTTCATTATCAGGAAAAGATTTGCCTGACTAGAGGTGAGACATAGTTTCTCTCTGTTCTTCCCTCTCTCACCCTCTGTCTCTCTCTCTCTCTCTCTCTCTCTCTCTCACACACACACACACACACACACACATCCCCATGCATCCATACCAAAAGTGTCTTAAAAACATCAGTCCCCCTCACAAACACCCTTAAAGTGATGACACAGATTGACCTTATCTGTACCAGTAATGGGCGCGATGCCAACGGTTTTCAACAGCTCTTCAAATGAGATGTGGGGGAGACAGTAAGTCACAAACATTACAAACCATTTGTTGCAGTAAAAACCACTCTGTGAATATTAAAACTCTTACATCTTGCATTAGAGTTTTCACTAAAATGACAGAATAACTTGAAGGTGAGGGACTCTCCCATGTATCTCTCACTCAATCTGAAGAACTGCAAAAAATACACACTCCGTTGTGGGTAGCTTGTGATGATAGACTTGTAAGGATGTTTGGATAATAACAACACTGGATCATTAATAATACAGGAAGAGGTCTGGTGACTGCACAGTAGATTCCCACATACACATTTTACAATTATTGTGTGGATTCAAAGACCTTGACAAAATGGGACAGTATCATAATAGACCAAGACTGTAAAAATGCAAATTAAGTTATGTTACCCTTATTTAAATTTTACATTGTTTTGTTGATAAGGTGTTATATGTTCAGTATTTGCCAATATTTATGTCAATGCAAGAAACTCAAAAGTGAATAATAAAAGAGGGGGGGGGGGTGTCCACCGTGGTGAAGAAACCCTAATGATGATATAAAAGAAGAAACCCTAATGATGATATAAAAGAAGAAACCCTAATGATGATATAAAAGAAGCATCCAAATGGAAAATGATCGTTTGACAGCTGATTAACACACAATGTCGAACCTACAGCACTAATGGTCTTCGAAATGTTCTGGATGTTAGGTTACAGACGCTACCCATGTAAGTAGTCGCATCTTGTATTCTGTATAGCGGTGCACATTTGCACTTCCGTAAGAAATATACTTTGAATTCTGCTCCCATTTGGCCTCAGCAAAGTCGAGTCTTAATGCTGATTATAAAACCCCCCACTGCAAATCCTTATTTACATTTAAACTTAATTAATGCAGTTTTGCCAAGAGCCCTGCATGGTTAACATTTTCTGGAGCAGAAGAAAGGAACAAAATTCTTTCTTTCCTTGTAGTTGTTGAGTGCAATCAAAGAGGAACGTTTCATCCTGGTGACCTCAAACGAAGAACATTCTCAACCTGTGTGACCTAAGACCAAGAACATTCTCAACCTGTGACCTAAAACTTTTTCCAAGAACATCCTCAACCCTAGCTAACCTAAAATCAAGAACATTCTAAGCCTGGGTGACCTAAGACCAAGCTAAATAGGCCTCTCCTACCTGCTGTACCAGCCCTCCTAAACTGCTGTAATTCCATTTTCCATAGAAGCCATTTTATATATTAATTTGCATGCTATAAGCCTCTGAGGAATGAATCTTTGATTCGAGGTATGTGGAGCGAGAAATCCAGAGTGCGCTGCATGTCCGCCATGGATGACGTGAGGAGTGAATGTAGGGTGAAGGAGGATCCATTAAAAAGCTCTGGTTCTACAGAATAAGAATTCTATAGCAGGTACATTAGCAATTGCAAACATGTGATCTACAATTTTTCACTGCCTTTCTTAATGGACATGGAGACGCATGCAGCATCTATAAACATACATGAGTAAAAAAAAACAAAAAACATCAGACTGAATCTAGTAGAACTGCTGAACACACGAATAAAATGAAATACGCAACATTAGTACATTAACGCTCGTTGATTCAGACTGGCAGTTGATCCAGAGTGAGTTTTTGGAAAAAGCTTTTTTAAAGCGTAATTGGAATATGATTGTTATTTCAAAACAACAAATATTTTTTTGGAATTATATTAATTATACACCATTTTTCAGGTGATTTGCCAAATACCAGTTTAAAATGCTTACACTTGCATGAGTGAAAACTCTATACAAATTAATTATAAACTAGAATTAGTTCTACATAAAAGATAGAGATTGTAGTGAAGCACACGATGTTTCCAGAGAAACCAGACCTGCACAACAGTGCTGCCAGAAGCGACAGGCAGGATTGAAAATACAAAATAACATATCTGCATCGCACTTTTTAGCCTGCAGACAAAGCTTGCTCTGCCAGGCCGGTATTCCACTTCAGCGGCCACTAGCGTGCAACAGCCAAGCTGGACCTTTTAATTGCAAAGGGAAATCATCCATTCCCACCCTGGATTAAGGGGACCTCTGTGTATTTTGCAGGTTACAAGCAGTGTTTTTCCGTCTCTTTTTCTCCAGCTGGGATACTGAAGGTACTGTGCTTGATGTGTTTTCTAAGTGTCTTAGATTTCTCATAAGGATTTTTCCCATCTGCTCAGTGGTAAGCTTGACTAGCTCCTGTATTATCTGCTTTCACTGTGAGGCTTGATACACATGCTTAAATGAGTGATCAACAAACCACATACTGAGTGAACTACAACCCAACATACATACAGTGCTTTATTCAAGCAAACTAAAGTCCAGCTGCTTTCTGGTTGGACACTGTTTCATTTCCCACATATAAAACAAGGCTGTGATGCTTCAGGTTGTATATGCCCTCGTCAAGCAAGTTTATGCAGAGAGAACGTAACCCTAGTACTGCACCAAAGCTGTTCTGACCATCTGTGGAGGAGAGCTTATCTCCTCTCCCTTACGCGTCACACTGCTGGCCAAAGACCTCCACATAAGTGCTGGTAGAACAGCGTCCCACAGTCCTGTTTTATGGCAGAGGATGCCATGGATACTGTGGGCAGGGACCTTCGGGATGTTTCCTCCTGATAAGAGCAAAAGCTACAACTTCACGCAATGTTGATGAATACTGAAAGGGCATTTAGAAATCAGAACCAGTAATATGGTGAGTAAATGGCAGTATTAATATCTTATTTTGTATCTGTCCAAGTGAAACCTCAAAATTCCTTGTAGGAGTCCAGTCGAGTGGAGAAATTTCAACAAATGATAATGTGTAATCTTTCCGTTTGCTGCGCACCTCTACAGCTATAACGTTTCCCACACTAGCAGGCTCCTTTACAACACTCAGCATGCCTAAAGACTTCACACATTCCCAGCCTGGTCGTAGCACCATGGCCTGTGTCATGTGGAGTCTGTTTTCCGCACAGGTTCACGTCGTCTCTGATCTAGCACACCTGACCAGCTCAACAAGAGCTTGTTAAATAGCTGATGAGTTGAATGAAGTGTGAAACACACACACACATACAAAAAAAAGCACTTATCATGATGTCTCCAAGACTACAATGAGAAACTGCTGGGTTAGATGGTTTTCATCCTTTCCTAATTACTACAGGCTTAACCAAGTTAGGATGGTGGAAAGTAACTTTAGCTTAATTTGCTGATTAAACATTGCTGATTAAAATATCAGATAAGTTGATTACACTGTTACACTGGTTAAATCCGAGGACTATTTTCCTATTGTGGTTTGCGGCATGTGTTTTGAGGCAAAGTGTTTTCTTCTACAAATGCTTCGGATCTGAGGTTTATGGATCCAGTGCCTTTTTCCAATTTCACGACCTGTTGCCTTAGTTGCAGAGTTCGAAATCAACTCGATTGTCTTAAACGACCTTCCCAAGAGCCACTGGTCTCTGTGCCTTCAGCTGTAGTGCTGCTGTGGAAGGATGGACAGTACTGCTACCCACACCAGTGCCTTCTCCACTCTGCTACAGCAAAAACACAAAGGTGAGAAACTGTGTTACTTTGCCTGCATGCCCATGCACTCACATTACAGACAAGTGTGCATACAAACACACACATATACGGGTGTGTGTGGGTGTGTGTGTGATTGCCGCCCATTGAAAATCCATGTTGTGGTTCTGTCCTCTGCATTCCATTCATTGATTATGTGTCAGAACTGCTGACAAACAAGCCTGTGTTAAACTGCACAGAAAGAGAGATGTGGAAGAGAGGGGAGGAGAACGAATGAGAGGGGAGGAGAACGAATGAGAGGGGAGGAGACGATAAGGAGCACGAGAGGAGGAAGAGGAGGTGTCTGATAGATAAGGAATTGTGAGCTCAAGTGTGCATGCAGGGGTGTCCCTGATGCAATCCAAAAAGCACAGAGCAGACATGCTGTAAACTGCACAAGAACCTACATCAGGATTTATTGACCAAAACACTTTCACTTTCCGCCAGCCTGATCCCCACTGAGAGGATCTTTTACAGCAGATAATTTAGGTTAAATATCTGCCATCAGTTCAGTCTAAATGTAAACACAATTCTCCACTAGCACATCCGTCTACAGTATGGCCATTCTCCCCTTCGCTCTCATTACTGCCACTGCCATGCTGGGGAACGCACCATTCATACCGTAAACAGGAAGCAAAACAAACCCTGTTAAAGCATTTTCTATTTTGCTTTCGGCAAAAGGTAAAAACCAACTCACCTGGTGACATTTGCGAAAATGCCAGTGAGGCTGATGGATGGATGTTGTGGGTGGGTGGAGGTTTCTAAGCACGGGCAGCACTGACATGAGACAGGGACCTGCCAAAGAGACACAGCCCCCTTATTAATTACCACTAGAAGTGAATTTCATTAGGCCGTCGATGGAAATGCCCATCCATAATTAACCACCTACACATTAATAATGAATGGACTTCGATTAATTTTTTACAGCTACATATTGTTGGAATTCTGCTGAACAAATGCATAGAAAATTTACAAAACACTGGATTCAGCTGGGAAAGAGATCAGTGGAAAATCACAGATGCAAGTTAAAGTGGAAAAATCACAACCTTTGAATCATATCTATGATAAATAATTATGACATAACAGAAAAAATGGTAGTCATCATTCATCATTGTAACGGTGGTCATACTGGGAATGCCCCAACACCCCACCACCTCCCACCCCCTGTGCATAATTATGAATAGTCACTTGGTCCTTGGAGCCTTGTAACATGTCATATGTGTTAAAAAGCCAAACCTGGGCCATCAGGATATGGTTTTATGACATCATGATACAGTATTATGACACCAGGATACAGTTTTATGACATCGCAATACAGTATTATGAAAACAGGATACAGTTTTATGACACCAGGATATAGTATTATGACATCAGGATACATTATCATGACATTACAATGTATTGCTCTTCACTGCTGCTGGGAGAAAAACCCTCGGAGTGTGTTGCCATGTTAGAGCGATAAGAGGGGTTAACAGGATAGATGCACTGTCGATTAACAAGCCCTTCCGTTTTTCAGTCGAGTGCCCAACGTCCTCCTCTCCTTGAGTCATTTTCACACCTCCATCCCGCGCTCTCTCACTTTCTCTCGGCTGTCTATTCCCTCTGGCATCTGCCCTTTCAAACCTCTTCTTCTCACTCCTTCTCTCATCCTTTCTTTCTCTTCCAGTCTCTCGTTCCTTTATCCTCCCTGTCTCCGCGCTTGGTGTCACAAACAACTCTGAACACAGCTCTGCCTGGGGAGTTTTGCCCAGGTGAATTATGGGAAGGTGGATGTGCAGGGGGTTTTGTGCCTCTGCGGGGGTTTCGGAAGCTCAGGGTTGTCCTGGTGATCCAGTGGGAGCTTTCTCCTCCGGGGAGATAAACTGCCTCTTAGACATTCTGATGGCAGTGCTACAAGCCAGGAAGGGAGTACCATATGTAATAAAGTAAATCTCGACACTTTCTGAAAAATTGTGCATTTGTAACATTGTCAGTAGAATTCAGCTATATTGCCTAAACCTGTGTTGGCTTCTGTATTTTTCAGCTATTGCTTTTCACGCAAGGATATGACAAAGATTCCTTGCATTTCCAACACTGTAAATTTACGTTTTACAATAAGAACAACAAGCACTTGGAGAAAAAAGAGCCCTTCTAGCACTGAATAAATGAAAATGGAATGGTGATCTAACCCAAGCCCGAGCTTCTGTTAATCAGATTTCCTTTGCTGCTGTCTAAAACACAATTCTCTGGTCTAATGGAAGACACCTCCTCCAAGTGAGTCACCACCCAGGAGCCCTTCATGTATCATCTGGGCCCCTCGGCTGATGCACGTCAGCGTGTCCGTTTTGTCCCGTCAAGAGCCAGAAGCCCAGAAGCAGGGTGCTGCATCTTTGCCTCATGAAGTGAAAAGCAACGGTGGGGAGGGGGGGGGGGGCTGTTTATTTGTTCCAGGGAAGAGTGGTGAGGCTCAGTTTGAAGAAAGATCCTTGAGTTTGTTAGCAAAGTCATAAAACTGGGGCCTTTCTCTTCTCTGTTACTGGAATCCCCTTTGAGAACAGACAGTATGAATGAATGCAAAAAAAGTACCTAGGGGTTTTGAAGCACATAATATACTATCATTCCCTCCCCCTCTCTCTCTCTCTCTCTCTCTCTCTCTCTCACTCTCTCTCTCACACTCTCTCCCTCCCTCCCCCCCTCTCTCACTCTCTCTCTCTCTCTC
>JAOXYF010000019.1:2549987-2576589 GCA_028565775.1 Sternarchorhynchus goeldii
TGTGCGTGTGGGTGTGTGTGTGTGTGTGTGTGTGTGTGTGTGTGTGTGTGTGTGTGGTAATGTCTGCATTGTGCAAGGAAATCATAAAAAATGGTGGGTGTTATTATGTTTTCTGAATTATACAGTTTAGATGTAATTGGGTCAATAGTTCATCACAATTACTCTGTATGTATATAGTAATTAGCTTTCAGTATACAAATTACATAGTAGTAGACATATAGTAACCCTGACCTCAGTTTTCATTATCGTTGTACAGAGTGTGTGAGAGTGTGTTTCTATGTTGAATTTTTGTGTGCTAGTTTCCCTTCCATGGGAAATGTTGGTTATACCTGACCTCTGCAGACAGTGAACAGTTTTTTTCCGATACAAAATGGGAAACCCAGGCAAACCCTGCTCATCCTTGCAGGCATCGATTGGCTCACTGTGCTATTGACATAAGCTTAGACAGATGATTCTGGCACATTCTCCAGAGGGCCTGCAGGGTGAGGAGATAGATGGGGATCAGCAAAGACCTCCTGATCTCCTGCAGCTCTGGGCTCTGGAGAGGCGACTCTCTCTCTCGCTCTCTCTCTCTCTCTCTCTCTCTCTCTCTCTTTCTCAATCTCTCTCCCTCTCTCTCTCCCTCTCTCTCTCAATCTCTCTCTCACTCTCTCAATCTCTTTCTCTCTCTGTTACACACACACTCAGTCTCACTTTCACTTTCTGTCTCTCTCTTTCCCTCTCTTTCTCTCTTCTTTTGCTTCTAGAAACAGCTTTGTGTGTGTGTGTGTGTGTGTGTATGTGTGGGTCAGGGGAAGAGGTGACTGACCTTATGGTTGATCTTCTGCTTTGAATTACGGACCTCCTGACAGCAAAGCCACAGCTTCCAAAACACCATTCGGTCCTGTAGTTGTGGCCTCCTCCACCAGACAGCATCCAGCAGCAGTCCACAGCTAGCACAGCCACTCACGCTAGACAGGTATGTAGGTGCTACAATGCTGAACTATCTCCAGCTTCACACCAGCCCTGCAATAACACCCTGAACAAAATTATTTGCTAATTATTCAACTGCTTAACATCTTCAGAGATTGCCTTTAATACACTGCAGTTATACGACCTCAGGACACTATCAGTGTATAAACGTGTTTTGTTTACTAGCATGCAATGTCTTATTAGTCAAGTAGGGAACATTCAGGCATCTACAGGGCAGGCTGTAAATAATCCTACAGTATCCGTTTGTGTTGTAGCACACTCAAGTTCAGAATGTCACATAGATGTCTGTGCGAGGCCTCATGAATCTGGAGAATGTTCTGTTGTCTGTGCAGCTGTTTGTATCATTAGGTCATGCAAGCAAGGACAAAAGATCTGGAGGTGATTCTGGGTGCTGGATGGAGATGATGTTGAATACTGGAGATAATGCTGCAGGTGGTGCTGAAGGTGGTGATGGAGGTAATTTTGCAGGTGGTGCTAGATGCTGGAGGTGATGCTGGATGTGCACTTGGAGTGTGTCGTTGCTGTGCCTTAATATGAAAACCATTGTGTCAGCTCCAGCTCAAAGTCTGAATAAACTGATCAGGGCACAGCCGTAACAATGAATCAGCTGAGTTATACATTGTTATTTAGCAAGACTCTAGTGAGCTTAGTAATGTCTTTCAGAACAACCTGCAAAATTCCAGCAAACTCCAGACATAAGTCACCAACACTCAAAGGCCAAGTTACTGTTTCTTTAAAGAAAAGATTGCTGTGGGGGAAAAAAGTCTTATAAACAGACAGGATGAAGATAAACTTCTACCAGAATGATGGAATATGTAAACTGTGTGGAAAAAAACTAATGACTCATGAAAGCATACAAGTTCATCTTTAATATGGTGGCATGGTATTTATACCAGTCAGAGGAAGTGGGTTGCTTGTCTTTGTTGATGATGCAACTGCCGTCAGGACCAGCAGGACAAATAGTGAGGTGGGCAGAAGCATCAAACAGCTCTGATCCAACGAAACACCTCAAAACCCTCAGAACTGATTTATCCAGTTTTTCAGAACCAATAACACAGAAATATGTTTGACTGGGTGAGTCGGTTAGCGTTGAGCTTCACTGAGCATGCATTTCACTAAACATAAGAGTACATATCACTAAACACGAGTGCATAGCACTAAACACAAGAGTGCATATCACTAAACACAAGAGTACATATCACTAAACACAAGAACTAATCAGCTCAAAATGATAACATGATAGGTTTGCCCTGACACAGCATTACTGGGGAAGGCCCTCCACTATCCAGACACAGGGAATATAAAAGGGTAGAGATTGCTGCATCTGGAGTGTTCTCCTGGAGACACGGATATGCCCTTGAATTCAAATGGGTTTTCTGCACTGTAACTCACAGTCTTTGTTTACTTTTAAATTCAGTGTACTTAAAAATAATCCCAAAATTGTGTCAGTGTTCAAATTTTTACAAAACCCACTAAATCAAACTGATTTCTAAGCCAAATATATACAAATATATATAATAAGATTTTGATATGCTAACAGTGTGTTTTTTCCCACTTTGGATCATACTGTGCTTGTATGGGAATACCTAAGAAATACAAATTTCTAACAGGCAGTAGAACAGTATTATTCAGTGCCAGCTGTCCAAGTCCTGACCAACAGCGAATGATGACCGATTTGTGCCACGTCAGGCTTTTACAGGTGTCTTTCTATGTTGAGGGGACAAACGAATATGGATTGTGTTTATTCAGGCTTGACGCGCGCGTAACGCTCAAACACACTCTCACAGATCACATAAATAGAATATGTCAGAAACAGGGGAGAGGTGAGAACGACCCACCTGAGGTGGAGCTGCAGCATGTACCAACACTGGAACAGATGAGACTGCGACAAACAAAGAGAGAGTGGGGGAGAGGGAGGGAGCGAAAAAAAGACCTTCCAAACGTACATTTCGGCATCGCGATTATGTGTGAGCAGCGCAAATCGGGGGCTCTTTAGAGAACACACCTCGGAATTACTGAACCAAATCTGTGTTCATTTAATCCTTACCTCCATCCCATTTGTAAATGAAAAATCACTTCACTTCAAAGCTCACTTCCATGTTCTCTGCAGGACTGTCTCCAGTGGTGTATAGAGAGTGTGAACGTGTGTGTGTGTGTTTGTATGTGTGTGTGTGTGTGTGGATGCATATCTGTGTCTCACTCCTCTAGGAAGTACCACAATTATCCTCTCTAACCGAATCTTTTTTTCTTTTTCTTTCTTCAGCGACAAACTCCAAGCAACCTCCAGGGGCACACGCGTGTGCCTGAGAGCACGGCACACGTGCAGGGACCGTACGTGTCTGGATGATGCGGATGGTGAGGATGCTGACATCTGTCCATGTGATTATCGTGTGTTACTGACCGCACCACCTAACCTGGTTCTCCCCAATAACTATAACATCTTCGATGTTGTATAACAACTCTAAGGTCTACAATGCTATAAACATGTGTGTCAGTAAACCACAATCAAATAAAGTTGTTCCTCAACAAAAAATAACTGGATTAAATGAAAGTACGGGGAAATGTTTCCTTTATGGTGTGTAATTTGTTAGGCGGGATTGTACAGAGCTCTGGGGATTTCATCCAGGTTTGTACAAGAACTATTTGGCAATGCTACAGCTTTCAACAGTCTATTAGAAAATGGAACGTTTTTAATGACTCCTAAATGTCACAGATGATCCGCTCTAGGGTGCTGTCCTGTAGTTCCTGTGTTTATACTCGTCCACACCTGTGGTTCTGCTCTTGTACCACTATATCTTTATTACCTGTGTCTGGTTTCTTTTCCTGCAATGATTAAGAGACACACATGCACTCCCCAGGTTCCTGTAGTGGACATGTAAAGTCTTACATGTCCAAGTGGCCTAGTTGCTCTGTTATTTTGGTTTCAGCCTTGTTGCCTGGTTCTGTGCTTATGACTAAGGATCTGCCCATGCTAATCCTGCCCTCCCCCCTCCCCCACACACACTTTTCGCTACCGTGACAACCATTTCTAGATAAATGCAAATAAAGGTAATCTTGCAGCTTTCAACATTGTCTTCCTAGCATTTAGTGACCAATGTGTAATTACACTTTAAACCAAGCAGTAATTGAATAACTCATGGGTGTGGGGTGATCCGGAGGGGCAATGTTATCATTTAACCACTTAACTGTTATAAAGATTTGTGTGTTGAGTACACAACGACTTGCGTTTACACAAGATCTCCCGCCACATGAGTGTCACGCATGTTTCAGGCATGCAGCTAGAAGCAGCAGGGCTTTCATGAACTGGTATGATGCCCGTGAGTCATCTGTGGTGGCTCGTGGGTAAGGGTTGACCTTTGCACCAAACCTGCTCATTACACACTTTTTCCAGCACAAAAGAGAAGCCTGTTTGAGTCGGAGCAAATTTGAGGAATGTCTACGTATTTGTCTGCAATTACAGCACAGAACTTCCCTATTAGTAGGCCAGCCTGCGCTAGTTAGATTAAGCATTCTTGTTGCGTAAGTCAGTAGTTTCTTTGTGTGTGTGTGTGTGTGTGTGTGTGTGTGTGTGTGTGTGTGTGTGTGTCTGGTGTGGGTGTCTGGTGTGGGTGTGTTTGTGTATCTTGCGTAAGTCAGTGTTAATGTCTGCATTGTGCAAGCAAATTAAGTTAAATGTTATGTATTGTAACAGACATATAAATTAGTATGAGTTATTAAGTTATTATGTTTTCTGAGTTATGTGATTTAATTGGGTCAACAGTTCATCACTCAATAACTGTATGTATAGAACATTTTGCTCTCAGTATATCAGTATTTTTAAGAAATTAAAGTGCACTCATAGTTCTGTAGTAATTCTGCTACCACTTTTCAGCATTTTTCATCAGTTTTCCTCATTTGGAGAGAGCACAGGCCGGTCCGTGCGCAGGTGTATTTGGTTTATGCTGCAAGTGTGGCAATAAGGGAGCTGCCGGAGAGTCACGTGCACTTCCGACACTCCCGGCTCACGTGTCCTCGGCTCACATGCCTTCAAACTTGGACGACGGTGCTCGAGGAGAAGACCTAATACATACAAGAGCAATGGGGTTTCTCTGGAAATGCATGTCACATCAGACGGCATGCCTCGGATAGGGAAAAGCCAGCCAGGTGCATTTATTCTGTCAGAACCCTGTAACAGGAAGAGACCTGACAGATCTTCTGACTGGTCTTTCCCCTGGTTGAATGAAGCCTTGTATATTTAGGACATTTACCCCCCTACATTACAACAATATTCTCTCTATCTCTCTTTCAGTCTCTCTCTTTCCATCATACACAAACACACACGTGTGTTTTCTCCACCTCATGTGACTGAAGGATATCATAGTACATCTGCAGACAGACCATAAATGGGTAATTTATGATGTCAAGTAAGCAATCAATTTTGTTTATTTGTTTATTTATTTATTTAGGACACGAGCAGGCATCTAACGGAGATCGATGAGCGTGAAAAAGCTGCCTAAAGTTATGTGCCTCCCGGTTCCTATATTTCAGACGAATGCTTCGAGGGATAACGGTCTCCATGGGGACAAAGGTGTAAGCTCCTCTTCCTCATGCTTCATAATGGAGATTCTGTGTTCTTACTAACTGATGAACTACACAATGTAGGAACACTGTTCAAGCTCTCAAATACAAATTACTATCAGAGAAACACAAACCAAGCAAAAAAAACCCACGTCCTCCATTATGAGTCAGTCAGATGCCAGGTGAAGGTTTCAACATCAGTCCAGAAACGTAGCATGCCCATTAAAGGTTATGTGTCAATTAAAGGTCATGTGTTTATGAAAGGTTGCATCTCCATTAAAGGTCACGTGGCAATATTTTATATATATTTATATAGCAAGTCTTAAAAGAAGAGAGTGGAGATAGCTGGACAGAGTCCTGAATTAGTAAAGAGGAGGAACGGAACTTTAGGTTATTCATTCTCTGAGGTCCTTCCCAGAATGAAGCAGCCTTACCGGGTTCTGAGACCTTGGCTACGTCCAACAACCTCATTTCCACCATCTCGTCCATCAAGGCAAGCGACAGGATTGTAATCTAGCTGCTGGACATTGTAAATGTTCAGCCTCAGCATGAGAAATGTTCATTTCCACACTAAATATTCAGTTCACTATCTCAAAACCCTATTTCAGAAGGACAGTGCAAATGATCAAACATTATTCTCTTAGTTGAAAGCAGAGCAAGGGCACATGGTATGAAAAGTGCCCTTCACTTAAAAATGCCCCAGACCGCCAAAATATGCATCCATCATTTATTCAGAGTCCAGGGGATTGCAGAAACCAGTTTGACCAGTATTGTGTGTGTATTTGCTAAGAACAGGCCAGGATAAAGATAGTATGTCAGATTCAGTAATGCACATTACATTAACTAATCACCGTAACCTCTTCCATAGAGCTCAGGACAGAGGCAGATAGCCTCTTTCCAAGTAACAGTATCAGCCGGACACGAAGCACCACAAAACGGCAACAAGTACTGTGACTGCAGAGAAGGGGATGCATGTGTCAAACACAAACCATCAAGTTAGTGCAGAAACATGATCAATTGTGGTCCCAGATCAGGGGGGTGAGAGCAGATTCAGGCCTGAACTGAACGGCTCTGTCGGTCAGCCTGACCTCGGATCAGTCCGCCTGACTCTGCCACTGGCTGGCCTTTGTGCAGCTGGCACAGAGCATATCAGTGAATGAGCATTGGTGGGATAATGAGATCAAGTAGAAGGTTTAGGCAGGGAGACGCCCATGAAGTAGAAATCCTGGGGTTGATCAGAGTGGGAGTTGGAGAAGAAATATAGTTGTAATCAATATGGTAGAACTCCATGTATGCACACACACTCACACACAAACACATGTGCACACTTGCACACATACACACAGACATGCATGTACACGCACACACATGTGCATGCACATACACAGGCACAAAAACATACACACACTCACACACGCCCACATATTAGCAAAGCACTACAGGGAGGCAGCTACATTTGAAAGGAGTGCCTGAGCAAAGCCCCCAGCAGAGGGATGATACTGCTCTCCTAACGGATGGTGCTTTGTGTTTTAAAGAGCGCGCTCTATTAAGCTTTCATTCACGTCTAGGGCTTTCCATGGCTGGGCACAGGGGAGGCTGCTGACGACCTCTAAATGTGTGTGCGTGTGTGTGTGTGTGTGTGTGTGTGTGTGGGCTTCGTGTGTGTGTACGGAGGGTGAGAGGGAATGACTTGAATGCATGAAAGCGGAGGAGAAGAATGAGAATAGAAAAAGTGTAAATGTGAGTTTGAAAGCTGAGGAGGTGAAGGCAGCTGAGAACATGATGCACGTCACACATGATGACATGTCATGTCCTCCTGTATAATATGTCTGTTGACTCCAACAGGAAAAGAAGATCTTTACTGAGGTGCAGTTGACTTCCGGACCCATTACATGCACAAACACTTCTCTGAATTCCTAATTAGCTTCATGAATGGAAATATGAGCACTGATAGCCCCCAAACACACAACTGTCCTTGTCAGCTGACATAAACAAACCGGTTTTTGACAAGCACGGCACTGGGGGCAGAGAGCGTGGAGTGTGTGTCGTGCTAATGTATTAATCAGAGAGAAATAAAAGGATAGAGACATGTTGAGAGGCGGGGAGCTTCAGGACCCGTTACGGCAGTCTGACGCCCCGGCCTGTCTCTCGCTCTGGTTTCGTAGCACTCCTGTAGGGGCCCACGAGCTTGACATGTGTGACAGTCACCGTCACGCCGTGGGTCACGGCCGGTCGACTGCTTCTTTACGGCGTGCCTCGCCTGGATGTCAGCGGGCTGCGCTAGTTGGCTTTCCACTCACGGATCCCGGCTCACTACTGCCCCTACGGGCCAGTCAGGATGGAGGCTTTAGAAAGAGGAGATGGAGAGGAGGGCTCTGATGAGCCAGCATGTCTGAAAAATGATGTATTGGTCAATTCCCCCTGGTATTTCCAGTTGGGAAAACCTGTATGGTGAGGATAAGAACTTTATTATTATTTTATTTTTTAATTTATTTATTAACAGTTTTATTAACTGGAGAAGTCAAATTTAGCTAGCAGTGTTATTGGAAAATGATAACATGTTTTCCAATGTGGAAGTGGGTAGGGGAAATGAACTATTATTTTTGGCCCCGAAGTCTCAGAAAAACCTTCTTTCCATTCAACTGCTGAGAAAAAACCATTTATGGAAAACTGCATAGTAACAAAGTTCCAACTCGGTTATTTTCAAAGAGTTCGGATCGAGCTTGTCTTGGACAAGACTTCCTTCCCCATGACCAAGAAGTAGAAAAAAAAACAGTTAGTGGAAGATCTGGCAGCAGCTAAACGGTCGCTGTCATTAAATCTTACATAATTATCTAACACCCCCATCACACTGGACCTCAACAATCCTCGCAAAATCTTTTGAACATCTGTAGATCGTTATATCACACATTACACATTACAAATAGGATTGACATTAGCTGAGGTCTATGTTCCGTGCGGCTATGGTGTCTCTCACTGATCTGTGTGGGGCGGCGTGGGGGGGGATTTCCGAACCATTTTCAGAAGAAGCTAAGCAGTGCTGTAATGAGCAGAGTTTGGTTTTTGAACCAAGGATGAAAGGTTTCGAACATGGCACACAGCTCTGAAACCCCTTGCTCTCTGTCCTGCTATGATGCTGTTCAGTCATGAGTTTACCATTATTAAAACAGCGAGACATTTCTGCATGGACGACGAATCAAAACAAACATGAACCCCACAAGAAAACAAAGTGTTGCCTTTTCCCCTCAGGGTTCGTTGGCCTCCACCACATCCCTCCCACTGAGATGGTCTGCTTTCATTAAACCCTTTGTCCTATATGCACCTCTACGAGAGTGATTGTCTCTTTGAAAGAAAACAACACAAAACAAAACAACAACAAAAGAGAAGAGACACATACACACGATACTAGAAAATTATTTCTGGACATGTTGTGACACAAAAGTATTACATACAAAAATACGCAAACTGTGCATAGAGCATTATTAGTAGGAACAGGCAGACTGGAAAAATTGAGGGACTATTTGAAACCATCTGATAATTCGTCTGCAATGTATAATTGGGACATAATAAAAAAAGGACACATTTATGTGCATGTGAATCTGGGTTGCCCTAAGCACTACTTAAATATTAATTGACCCTTTTTGAATCAGCTCCTTGAGTCTAGACGGGTTTGAAAAGTAGTAATTTTTTGTGGTACAAATTACTACTGATTAACACCGTGTGTGAGATTATTTTAAAGGAATGGAGTAATTAAATTACAAATAACATAAGACTTGGGTTACGGTTGATGGTTTTGTATATGTTTGTGATAAATATTAGTAAATAATTTATTAATGGCTATATGTAGAGCTTGTGAAAACACTGGGGAACAGTGGTTAAAAGCTCCAGTGGAAGTCCCAGCATTTGGAAGGGTGAACGCTTTCACGTTCCTCCTTCCTGGCCTGCTCTTCTGCACTCGTCCAGCTGTCCACCACGGCCCTGTATAGTAAACAGGACCTCCCATTTTTCCAACTGTTTTGCCAGCATCATTGAGTCCTTTTGCCTGCCTGTGACTCCACCCTGTATCTCCTCCACCCTGTGTCCCCCAGAACAAGTCAGTAAATCCCCCCAGTCGGTAAATCGAGCGATCAGCTCTCCATGGATCAGTGCCTTGGAGGCAGCTGGGATAGCAGACCGCACCTGCACTGAAATGAGTGATCCTGGGGATCCTGAGATGGGGAGGAGACCCTGAGCAAAGAGAAGGAAGAGGAGGAGGAGGAGGTGGAGGAGAAGCCAACTACTGGCCTTCTGAGCTGTAATTATTGGATTGTTGAGGCTGTCTAAAGCCCTGGTCTCAAGCTCATGACCCCACAATATTGACCACAGACAGAAAGCCAACTGGGGCCTTCCATGTGTTTGGGAGCTGAGAGAACAATTCACAATACACTGGGGGTTTAAGCCTGTCTATGCTCCATCACTCTCCCTCAGCTCAAAGGCCAAGAACCAACTGGCAACATTTAATAACTCAGAACATAACGGATGGGTCTTGGTATAAAAAAAAGAATGAAAAGATGTCACTACAGGTGTCATGTCACTACAGGCTCTCAGTAGAAAACTTTATTTTCAAGCATGGCATACAGATCTGTATAATATAATCTAATAACACCTATAATAAACATATATATATATATATATATATATATATATATAGAGAGAGAGAGAGAGAGAGAGAGAGACAGAGAGATAAACCCTTAGTTTCCTGCTCTGGTAATCAGACAAGTATAGGTTCAGTTTAAAGAAGCCTCTGGCAATGGCCTGTGCAGTTCCAAACACTGGAACACCTTCTGTGAGGTACGTTACAATGGAACACCTAGCTTCTGTGAGGTACGTTACACTGGGACACCTAGCCTCTGTGAGGTACGTTACAGTGGGACACCTAGCCTCTGTGAGGTATGTTACACTGGGACACCTAGCCTCTGTGAGGTACATTACACTCCTGTCCTTCGGCTCCCTGGTCGACTTTAAGAAGGGTGGATAGTTTCGGCTAGGTGTGTTTCTCAGTGCTAATAGCTCTTCTGCTGACTGTTGATAGTGGGGATTTATTATTATGCTAAGAAAACTTCACGTTTTTGCTTATTAATAACATTGTAAGCAGTCTAGATTATATCCAGGAAATGATCACTGATAATACAAGAGTGTTCCACTCCCTAGACAGCTCAGTGTCCTCAGAGAAAGGCTTGATAAGTTTCAAATAGACAGGTGTTCCTGAGCTGAGGAATATTGAAGAACATGTAATGTTACTTTGTCTAAATCACACCTCATTTGGGAAATGATGCTGACAATGACACACACACACACACACACTACAGTGGTCCAATAGCAGCCAAGCAGAGCTCATGTTCACAACATAAAAAAACATAAACATCCCGCAGGAGAAGAAAAACCAGTACGAGTATGTGACCTCTGACCTCCTTCACCCTAGACAATTACACACCTGGGTGTCTTCACCTCGTCATGGGCCCACTGTGAGACCAGCGGTAACGTCCAATCAGAACAGCTGGTTGAACAGCACTTCTGCTCTGTGGCAATGATACGAGTGAGCAGAGAGCAGATGTAGCAGCTCTGCTAATGACTCTCAGTTTCCACTCAGTCCGTCTCTGTTATTAACTCATCCTCAGGCAGAAAAATCGGCTTCAGTGCTGACTTGCATCAGCTTATCCCATTTAGGGTGATGTGAGATTTAAAACACAAGCCATTTACCAGCGACTCTCAGGACTTGATACATTTCCAGAACCTGTGATAGATGGAATCAAAAGAGGGCTCAAATTATTTTAGGAGAGGAGAGAATACCACAGATTCAAATCATTATCCTTCCCACTGGACTGACTCTAACCTTAACACAGGACCACATAAGCGAGAGTAAAGCTTATTTTAGTCTCTTTAAAGAGACTAAATTCACCTCTGTGGCATTTTCTGTGTTATTTTATTGGGATTAAGATATTAAGATTAGCATATTAAGGATAGTACAGATATTACAGCGTGCTTAAAAAGACTTAAACCACTTGCATATGAATGCTGGATAAATCCTCTGTGTGTCAGTAGCTTGCCAGTGGACCTGTCTTACATAAATCTGATTCAGATCAATTCAAATCGATATTAGCTTCACACTCGCCTCTATGTAATTTATGTATCATCAACGCCTATATATATATATAATGTTTGTCTGTGTGTATGTGTGGGATTCAGTGAGTTTAAAGTGCCATCAAATAAAAAAAATGTGGCTTGGGTTCCCATTTGAATGAAATCATATTTTATAATCTCCCTGAGCATTTGGCATGCTCTTCCAAGCTATTGGTTTCCCTCCCTCTGCTGCACTAAAAGCCATTTCCCATCTAACACCTCAGCATGGTCTTTAAGCTTTCATCCTTTCATCCAAGCATTAGATGCCATTTTCTAATCATCACAAATGAAGTGAAAACTCATGCCTTGTCTGTCAGGGACGATCATCTGTTAGAGTGGGCCGCTGCTTCCGCCAGACACTCTGCTAAGTAAACCTTGCCTTAAATAGATGACCATGCAAACAGAAGACACTGCCACCATGATTATAAAAGCGGACCTGGTCCTGCAGAACTCCCTGCAGGATACCATACTTGGTCAGCCAAGGGTGAGAGGGCAGCTTGTTTCTGGATCTGACCCACATCACCCCCACTCAAACCCCCCAACCCCCACCCCATCCACCTTCCCATAATCCTCTTGGGGAACGAGGGGTGCTTTGTGAAGCTTGGCCCAGGGACACCCACCCTCTGTGCATACCTTCTCCACAAAAGGAAGAGAGGGTAGCAAACCAGGGCTCAGTTTCTTTGTGTAAGCACAGGCTTCACGTTCCTGTGCGGCACACGTCTTACTTTCTGGCTCGCACGTGACCCCAGGCTTCTGTCCCAGTGCTGTTTTTTTATGCACTCATGTGCTGTGAGTGGTTGAGGTTTGGGCCAGATTTATTATGCAGAAGCTCTGCCTTTCTCTCTATGTCAGAGCATCACGTACAAGCGGGTGCACCGTGGCACCCCAACGATGCTGTGAGCTTCCAGTGAGTTTTATGGAGCCAGAACAGCTCCAGCACAAGACTCTCACTCACGAGGGAAGCGCAAACAAGCATCTCCTTGTCCAATAAATGACAACACGGCTTCAGAGCGGATCTGTAGGCATAGCAGTGAAAGTGCTAATAAGAAAGGTGGTGGGATAAATGAAAACAAGACTTGGATGCTACGTGAGAAGGACGAGGAAAGCTAGCTTCACCGCAGCGTTTTAATGAACTACTGCTCTCCCCCTCTGTCCTCAGGCCCCTAACACTGATGGATCCTTCTCTCTATCTCTCCATGTTTCTCTCCCTCCATCGCTTTCTCTGCATCTGTCCATCTCGCGATTCGTTATTGATCGCGAGGGCATGCGCACACTCGTGCCACTCGCCCGCCCACACATTCCGCCTGCAGCGTGGCCGTTGCTCTCTCTCTCCCTCTCTCTCTCTCTTTCTCTCTCTCCCTCCCTCCCTCCCTCCGTCTTCCTCTGTCTCTCCCTCTTCCCCTCCCCTTTTCCCACTGTTCACATTTGCTTTTTTGTTACTTTTATACTTTCCGGGCTCCTCCTTCTCATACCCCTTTCTGAAATACAGTGAAAACTATGACTTCTTTAAAGTCTCAATTGGTCTGATTGCTTTTTTGCCCATAACATGAACAGAGCACTACAGAACAGGTATGTTTTTCCATTATTTAAATGCTTTCACCACAGGCATGATGGACGATCATCTGCAGAAAGAGCGAGAATGCAAACAGTAAACTGCCACAACTCTGCATAAAGAACAAATCACAATGCGAGCCAAACCGCATTTTAATATCATAATGCTTGAGCAAACGAGGCCACTTGCACCAAACGACACCGGCTGAAGAGCAGGTCTCTCTTTAGTCTCCGGTCAACATTAAACGGTGCTGTAAAGTGCCTCTGCTGTTAGAACGGCGTAGATGATGTAATCACATGTGCGTGTGTGTGTGTGGGTGGGTATAGCAGGTCAGGATGAATGTGTTCATCAGGAGGAGGAGGAGGAGCCTGCGCTCAGTCATTCCATAGCTTGGGTCAGCTCTGCGCACTGACAGGTGGATGGATGTAGATTTTACATGTTCCTGCTTGGCTAGCCTCCCTCCTCACCCTCCCATACCCTCCACACACACACGCACACACACATGTGCGCGCACACACAGTGCACTGAACTACACCCCCGCACCATATGCACCTATGTGCCGCTCCTCCCCACCCTGAAGAGAGTGGGAGAGAGGCCCCTTAAGTCCGTCCCAGCAATGCAATTAAAGGCTAAAATACAGGGGGATCACAAGGTCACCTTCACGTTCCAAATACTGCAGGGAGATGGGGAGGCGCACAGTGGCAAGGGTGGAGAGGAGGAACAGAGAGAGATGGAGAGAGAGAGAAAAGGTGGAGGGGAGAAACAGCGAGAGAGAGAGAGAGGGAGAAAGAGACAGTGAGGTAATGTAGATTAGGGTGATGGGAACCACCGAAACAGAAACGGCTGAAGAATTCTAAAGAGACCAAATGAGAGAGACGTAAAGATCGAAGCAAGAACAATGGAGAAAGAGGAGGAGCCTATGCAAATGCCTGCAGGCTAAACAGCAAAAAAGTGACAGGAATAAGAGAGAGAGAACCAAACAGAATACCAGTGAGTCCAGAGACACCTCCACCCAAAACCCCGGACAACTGGCAGAGGTTAGGGCGCTTTTGCATGTGGACCTCCTCGCCTCTCCACCCCCTCCTCCACCCTGTCACCACGCCTCTTCATGTAGCAATTAGTCACTCGTGTGGAGGCTCAGGACGGCCCGGCCCTCCCCATCTCTGCTGCCGCAGACAGGGGCGGTGGGGTGTCGGAGAGCGGGGGGAGGGGCTTTTTACGCATTTTTATTCAGGAGGTGAGTCAAGCACAAGCAGTCGCTGGGAGGGGGCAGACTACAACAGAAAAGACATCGAGGGAATGATACAAGTCACCAAAGTGAAGACAGGAGAATGAGTCTGCAAAAAAAAAGGGGGGGGGGCTGGAAAGTAAAGATGGGAAGGTAGGTTTACATCGATTTTTGGGCTTAGTGGAAGATCTGAAGTCTTAGAAAACAGTCTTCCTCCTTTCATCCAGTGATGAATTGCAGTCCTGCAGTCAGTGGGCGGCACCATGGAGGAGGGGCCTGAACGGGGAGGGCCGGGCCGTTGCATGTTTCAGGGTTTCTCACATCCCTTTGGCTCCAGTCCAATATGGCGACATGAATCTTTGGCATGGTGTGACAAAACCGCTAGGCGGAAAGGCGTATGGTAATAGAAATAAGGACGAAGGCGGGAACGACCCTAAGATTCTCGCTCAGCCCGTTTGAAGGTCATGTGTATGGTCCTAGATTAAATCGTGTTTTATAAGAACACGGTGTTAAGCTATTTCTTCTGAATAGCTTTTCCTGTAGTGTGGGTTAAATCTGTATTCATTCTGCAACATCTGCACTGGGAGCGTCAATACAGATATTCAAACTCACTGTAAACGGTGTACATGCATCTTTACGTTCTGTTCATGTGTAAATGTCAAACTATAAATATTTGAGAGTTGCTAAGTAACCCTTGCAACCACCTGTGGCACATGCACGAAGTGATTTAAAAATAGAGGCGACCTAGCTGAGCTGGCTGACAACATCTGCAGTCCAAAGACTAAAAACTCGTTCAACTCGGAAGACACGGCTCCATCAACTTTGACGTCGTAGTCGTCAAAAGCACACTAGGAAGCTGTATGTCTATTTCATTTGTTATGCTGAGGACTACATAGTATGCATCGATACTGATTGAACGGCACTTGCATTTAGCATAAAACGGATTCTTGCTGGAGGAACATGCCTTTACTGAAACATATTTAAAATAAGAGGAGTTCGCCACCCTGTGGTGGTTATGTAGAACTGCTCAAGAAGTTGTATAGGCAAACCAAGTTACCAAGTTGCACATTATACAGATCTATGTCACAGTGGTCTTGGGACATATTGAAAATACTATTTCAGACCACAACTGAAACAGAAATGAGACTGTATTTGAAATATTTTACGATTTTAATGTTTAATGAAAAGATTTTCAGCAGCGATCATTCAAGTTACTCTCCTTAATTTGAGAGGCGTATAAACAGCATCTAGAGAACGGTACAATTCTAAATTCAACAAACAACAACAACAACAACAACGCAAGCTCCCATCTCACCCCTTAGTACGGGGTTCCCACGGGTAACCGTGGGAGGCAGACGTAGGCTTGGGCGTAGCGGTTCAAGTCCACGGGGTTTCCGTCCAGTCTGATGTCCTCCAGGGCTTTGCGAACGTAGCTGATGTCGTGACTGTTGCAAAAGGTGTCCTGGTTCAGGCTCTGGATGTTATTATTCTGGTAATGATGCAAGAGGACGATTTTTATTACGGTTATCAGAAAACGCAACATGTACTGTCGGTTAGAGAACGTGTAGACACCAAAAAACCTGTGTTGGTGAACACTTCAACAGTTAGTTCAACAGTACTTAGTTATGTACATATCAATTTTTTAATTTGCGTGTACAATATGGAACTATTGCTTCAAAACAGCACAGCAGCCAAACATTACTCTTGAACTGGATTTTCATCATAAGTTATAAACTTCCAAGCCTGAAGCAGAAAATAATTAACATTTTGCCCTTTTACACAAAATTTCACCATAGCATCTCATTAAAATTTAATAAGAAATGCTGTTTATTGCCATTCTAATTGCTTTAAGCAAGCTTTCTAATATCCCATGTTTTGTAGACAGAACTCAGCTTATGGAACCTGCTTAGTAAACAAAGCCACCGTTGTCACACTAAGTCAGCTGTTCTTGCCACATGATCAGAGGAGACAATCCAGAATCATTAGAGGAGACACTGCTACTGCATACCACACTGCAGGTCAGCCTCACACACACACATACACATAGTTAGATCATTGACATTTACACAACAGCAACAAAAAAATGGAAAGAATCTGGAACCTGCAGGTGAAGCACTCGAAGACTGTCAGGCAGAGGACCAGGGACGTAGTCCAGCTGGTTATCTGACAGATACAGGAACTGTAGCTCTTCCATTTCCTATTAAGAAGTTTAGAAAGATGAGGGAAGGAAGATAGTAAATAGAGCGACTCCAAGGTGGCCAAACTGTAGACAATTTTTTTATATGTTTTGGTGATTCAAATCCATTGAGATGGACTTCTGTCTATCAGAAGTTCTTGTCTGACTTCTATCTAAGTGAAACCACGGAAGCATTTAATATGATCAAGATGTTCATTTATGATTCACTGCTAGCCTAGTTTAGAGCAAGGCATTAATTTCTTGAGAGTTGTGCTTGCTCTCTGTGCATGTCTCCGCCGTACATCCTCACACATGGTACTCGCCTTAAAAGCCTCCCTGTGCAAGCCTGCACTCCTCAGGCGGTTGTTGCGGACATCAATGTGCCTCATGGTGACTGGCAGCTCGGGCAGGGCCTGGATGCTATTGTCCAACAGCAGCAGGTCCTGGAGCAGCGGAAGAGAGCGGAACGCGTCCTCACCCAGTGCAGAGATCTGATTCCCCGTGAGGTCGATCCGCTTCAGCTGATCTGAGAACACAAGACTCGTCACGGTTTTGTGTTGCAGTAAGGAGAGTGTGGATGAATGTCTGTCATGCCATGGCTGTCAAATACAAATACAGTTCATTTAAACATACTAGAGCCAAGTTGATTACTGAAGCTTAGGTCTTTGTCTATGATGAAGTTCCAGATCTTTTGTGTAAGAAAAATATAAAATATATTTAAAAAACACTTTAGGAAGACGAGACTGTAGTAGAAAATCTCAGAACATCTACACACTTTCTCAAAAGCAGACTTTAGAATCTTTGTATTTCATATACTGTTTGATAGCAGAATAGTCATACAACCAACAAATAAAAAAAAATATCTTTTTAGATCTGGTAAAAACTTTTAAAAATTGTACTTTAAAATTCTTTTCAAGAACTTTTCAAGAATCTTGCAGAGCTATACACATGGCAGAGGGAATTGGAACATCCGAACATCTTACTCAGGTTGAGGAAGTCCTTGGAGTTGATCTCAGTGAGCTTGTTGAAGCGGGCATAGAAGTGCGTAGTCTCCTTGGGTAGAGGGGGGATCTGAGTCAAGTCAGCGTCGTCACAGTACACACTGCCACTGATACACACGCAAAGCAGGCATGTGGGCATCCCTGCAGACGGACAGCATTATACCATCAGTTTCCACAAGAGGGAGCAAGAGTCACAATATATGCGAGAGAGACGGTACTGCCTCTCCAGTCTGCTACATAATGATAGGCTGTCGAGAGCTTGGGAAGACACATAATCTGAACGAATGCATCCATATGATTATCAGATGCACCAGACTGAATCCTCAGCCAAGGCAAATTTCTTCAGTTCTGCTTGCCAAAAAACAGCAAGGACTCCACTCACCCAGGCCTGTGTCTGGGCCAAAGAGCCCATGGCCCTGGAAGTCCAGTGTAGGAGGGACTGGGGGCTTGGTGGTCTCCAGGGGAAGGTTCACCTCTTGTGTAGAGCGCACTGGAACAATTGGAGGAGGTGGCTGAGTGACAGCTGGAGGAGGAGCCAAGGTCCCAACTTCAATCTGCACAAGAGTCCGTCTGTGTTTATAGTCAGTCGTGATAGTGTGCCTTGACAGTGCACAAATCGCTGATATTAATAAAGCAAATCAACAATAAAGGAGGTTCAAGAACATAAGAAAGGTCTTGCTGTTTAGTGCCCAGAACTATCTGAGTTCAAAAGGTCTGATTACACCATTTTTAGTCTCCCCTCACCTCTTCATCCAAGTCATCATAATCATAGATTTCCCCATAGCTGTTCAGGTCCCACGTGTCAGAGTCCACATCATAGTTTTCCAGGTCGTAAGCAGCAGGATCAGGACCAACGGGAGGGGCAGCACAACAGGATCCTAGCAGGACTACAGTCAGAATGGCCACATGCAGCGCCATCTGCAGGAAACATAGAGAATCACTTCTACACAACATCTACTGCCTCTTTTTTTTAAAGGAGAAGTAGCACTTGGAAAAGCAATGTTTATTTATGAATAGCTTCTACAATATAAATAAATAAAATGGAATTTAATTATGTTTGATAAACAAATCACTTCAACAATCAAAATGACTGATGGGAAAAGTATGTAAACCTCTAGGATAATGACCTTTTGAAACCAGAGGACTGGAGTCAGGTGTTCCAGTCAATTCAAATGCAGACTGGACTTTCCCTGCCAGGTAAAAAAACAGCCAGTATTAGTTACCTGCTCTTAACATCTGTTTAATTATGTTCTGTTTAATTATGCCCAAACAAAAGCACCATGAGAGGGTCAAAGGAGAAAAGTTGCTGAATCTCACAGGATGGAAAGATTATTTCCAAAAATATATTTCCAAAAAATGCAGGCATCCATCAGACCACCATCAGACCACCATCAGACCACCATCAAGCAAACAGTTTATAAGTGAAGGACATTTTTCCAAGACAAAAAGAAAAACTGTGGAGGACGACTTTAACTCGGCGCTACAAGGAGCAACGTCCCGAGTAGCAAAAGAGATGAAATGTTTTTTGTTAAATCATAACGAACGGCACAACAAAAATCCTGTGTTCACTGTGAGCTGGTAACATCAACACATCTCAAACTGTTTCCCGCAAATGAATGGAACAAAATTCCTTTTTATTGCTGTGCCGACTAATCAGCTGCTTCAGAAAGCAGGCGGTCAAAGTTCCTGCCAGTAAAAGAGGTTCTATTGGTTTCTAAATGACCCGGTGTTTTTTTCCCCCACTAATTACTAAATCACATGTGTTTTTTCCCCATCAGTGGTCTTGATACTTGATACAGCTCCCCTTGAGGTTGGAGGTGGCATTACACACCTTGTACAAAGGATTTGTTTTAGAGTTTATCATAACTATAGATACACAGACTTATTTCTATTGTTCTGATATTTAATATCAGGAAGGTTACATGAGTCTACAGTCTTTTACATGATCATCGTGCTGTGTTATGGTTGTCACAACACTGAGCTTTGTCCTGGACCACAGCAAGCCACAATGCTTCCTTTTCATTAATTCAACAAGGTCTTTTTTTTTCTTTCAATTTATAACTTGGTCCAAGCAAGATGTGTGTCAGGTGGTAGTTTGGAGAGAGCAGCACAGTTCTCTCCCTAGCGCCTCTCATCTCTCCTTCTTTAACACCAGGAAAACATAAAGTTGAAAAGTGCACAATAGACATATTTGGAACAATCTGCACCAATCAGCCCTACTTCATGTCCATATCTGAGACCCACAAAAGCAACATCTTGAAACTATGAGAAAAGAACATTTGCCTATATATGCACAAGTAGCCTGTTTGTATATTTTTATATATTTATTTGATGAGGTTTTCTTATACATTTTCACTACAAATATGATTTTTCCTTTGAAGTGCAAATAGCAAATTATCACCTCTAATAAATTTGGTTCACAGCCCACTTTAATATATAAAATTCATACTGAGTCATTTCACCATGGATACATTGATAAAGTCTCTAAAGTTGCGCGTACACTTCCTGACTAAACTCACATTAAGCAGCAGCTTTGTTTCTTGTCTTTTTTGTCATAAGACCTTCCCAAACTAGATCACGCACGTCACAGAAGATCTCGCACTACACGAGACAGTGCATGTTTCCCTTCAAAATTCTGCAAGTCATGCTAAGTGTAAACACTCGGGTGAATTCTGCATAAATCAACAGGATTAGTGAATAAGAAAAAAAAACAATGCAATTTTCTTTTTATGAAAATAGTGCCCTATTAATAAAGCTTTGTTTACAAAATGCAAAAAGACAGAAAGGCAAAACATAGCTAATTGCAACTCATCATAAGTGCACCAAAAAGCAAGTAAAAGCAGTTGAAAGTCTTCCTTTCAACTGAAACATCTAATCAAACACATTCTGGCTCATAAAGCATCCATTACCCAGAAATATCTGCAGCATAGCCGTACACAGCCCACACACACACACACACACCACAGAGGCCACCTGACCGTAATCAACAGGTCAGTACATTCTCAACTCAGAACACCGGCGTTCACAGAACTTGGACGTTTTGGTCGGTCAGACACCCCAGTCACGGCACCAGTCAGGTTAAGACTGTGGTTTGCTGCGGAGGGAGAGCGAAGCTAAAACCATACCTTGCGTCTATGCGTGGCACTAGTCACGGTGGCAGCGTGTGGGCGCGGCGGGTAAGGGTGGCTGGCCTCTGTGCTCAGATGGTGGACAGAACGCCTGATGAAGAACCTCTAGCATTGAGTGAATCAACTGGCACAGGCAGGCATGTTTGGTGTTGTGGTGGGGGGAGGGGCTGGAGGGGGCAAACGAGTTTTTTTTTCTGTTTGCTCTGTTTGCTCAGCTGTCACCAGTTGCCCACCTTCTTGGCCCCTGTCACAGGATCTGTCTGGATTTGCAATCGTCTCCTACCCCAGCTGGTGGTTTTTAGCTGTGCGTAAGAAGCATGTCTTTGGAGTAGCTTGTAGGTGGTACAGAGGTGCCACAAAACGAGCTTGTTTTGAAAACAACCCTTCCAACAATGGTGAGACAAAATCCAATAGCAGAGAGGGGCAAATGCTGTCATTTTGAAGGGTTAAGATGTCTTTTCAAGGTGACATAGCTGTGGTAGAAGAGGTTAGTGATCTGTGATTTTACACAGGCTGACCACCATTAGCAAACTTAGCAACAGGTCCTTCACCTTTTTAGTGATTTATTGATCTCACCGGTCTGGATTTTCTGTGTCCTCGATCTGGCATGACCCCAGTGTACATATATATGCACACATGTGAAAACAGCCAGATTCAGACACAGCCAGAGAGAGAGAGAGAGAGAGAGAGAGAGAGAGAGAGAGAGAGAGAAAGAAAGAGAGAGAGAGAGAGAGAGAGAGAGAGAGAGCTCTCCCACACATCCCTCCTCCTGTCTCTGAAGTCCTAGGTCACCCTCATTAGTCTGTGTGCTCAGGGTGTCAAACATTCCAGGATTAAATGATTTGAACAGTCCTATTCAGGCCCAGGAGGTGAGGGAGCAGAAGGAGGGGCTTTGCACCAGCTCTGTTCCCCATTCTTACTCCTTTATCACCAGGGATTAAAAAATGTCTTTTTTTCTAAGTTACAAGTCTGTCACCTAGATGATGTTCTCCATTCAAACCAGCATTTTATTCGTGGCTGACATGTGGGTTGAAAGAGACTTTTTCATAACTGTTTCAAGACAGTTATGAAAGAGCAGACAATTTTTTTCTTTTTCACTCAAACTCTCTATTGGGTGGTTACTCATATTATAAACAGGTGTGTGTGAAATTGATTCAACACATTTTTTTAAACATACATTTGCATTCATACATGCACATACACATTCTAAAGAATATATAAAATTAAATAAACGAAATAAAAATGATTATAACTCCCCCTCCCTGCAAAAACATACAAACAAGAAACGCAGTATTCATGGTGAATAATCCAAGGAGCGATACAGAAAATTAATATAACTAACCAACAGGTCTAGCCAGGTGGGCCCTGCTGTTGTTGCAGTTGGGTCTAAGAACACCTGGAGTACCTCCAGGTTACAAAAATACTACACCAACAGGTTATGGAGCGATGGGCAAAACAAATGCGCACGAATTAGAGAGGCAGGAGCTTGTCTGCCTAAATTTCTGAGCTAATTTTCATTGTGGTCGTATTGTACACTTGTGATAATTTGTTCTTGTTTTTATTAGCTTAGTGAAAGGTCATAAATCCACAGTAAAAACAGCATAAACCCTGTATTTGAAAGTTAAACCGTGTCTTTGATGGTTGTCACTGTGATGAAGACAGGGAGTGAGATGTAAGTGCAGATTTGCAGTGTCTTTATTCTCAAAATGAAAGCAGAGAGCAGAGCAGTGTGCTGGCAAAACAGAAGCAACTCAAAACAGCTCTGCTGGAAGAACCGGAAGCCTAGCGACACAGCAGAGAGACAGCCTAGCAACAGAGAGACAGCCTAGCAACAGAGAGACCAGCATCTTGACCACAGTAGTGAGGAATAAAGCACAGTGCTGGGGGTGTTCCTGTGGACTATAAGAGAGGGGAGAGGCAAATGAAAACAAACAAGGAACAGGTGCAGGTAATCAGTAATCAGGAGAGTGGTGCATGGAAGGTGTGTGTGTGTGTGTGTGTGTGTGTGTGTCCCTGGTGTGTTGTGACAGTCACTAGATCAAAACATTAAATTTTTCACATGATAAAACAAGAAGTAGTTTAGTAGTTTAATGTAACCACGCATTTGAATAAAAAATAATAATACAAATAAAATTAATAAGAATAAAGTTTGCCTGGAGATGAGTTTACTGCTATGGAAATGAGGTTAACATTATAATAACGAGAGGGGAAGGGTGATGAACAGCTGTGAAGATCAACTCATCACTTAGGCATGAACAGCCCAGGCAGATGTGAACATCTGTTAATGAAAGGGATTCATGGTAAGTAGGAGTTAAAATAAAGCAACACCACAGAATCTAACCACCCATTTGCATAAGTGATGATTTAAAGTTTCCACAGGCCTGCAAGAGCTCCACCACTGTCAAAGCAACCAGATTCACATTAGTGCAAACTGCACAAACTCACTTGTGTATGCATTCATTACTTGCTTATAGTTTTGATCCTTTTTTCTCTACAGTGATGTTTGTTGCACTATGATAATGCAACATTCCGTGTTGGAACTTTGGGAACGTTTTCTCCATTCCTGACTGATGAATGCTGTGGACAGCCGGAGTGAGTCAGACTGAAAGTAAGACTGCAAGAACTTCTGTGGAACTGTGCCCAGAAATAACTATTCAAGGGGGCATTGAGGGGAGGGGGGGAGGGGGCACGACTGGTGTGAGTGAAAATGAGTTTGTATGTGTAAGACAGAAAGCTTCAGAATGAACTGAAGGTTTATTCCTGTAAGAAGCCTTTAGTCACACTTGGCCAATCATGACACTTTTTGTTTTGACATTTATTAACAACAACAAAAAAAGAGTGTCTTCTGTATAATCCCCTACTGCTCACATGTAGATGGACAAATACTGTTAGTTGAAAACCATGGTTTCCCTCAGTCTAAGTATTCATTATGAAGAGTGCATTTCTAAGGAAAGGCCTATCTAGCCTGCACAGATCCTAATGAATACCATCTGGGTTTTGATTTGACAGAAGCATGCACCATTATCTCAGCACTGCCGTCCTCTTGCAAGCAGGGAATTCAAGAGCCAGTCACGAGACAGAATTAAGCTCTGTGTTTTCTTCCTCATCCCCACATGTGCATCATGGGGGCGAAACACACGCCTGGTATATGCAAGTTCACCTGTTTTTGACAGCTGTAGAACTTTGCCCGTGTGACTGAGATATAAAGAACATGACAGTGGCTCAAGAAAATGACAAGTACAACTGATTCTGACACTGGTTAGATAACTGAAGGTTTGGAGTCTGACATTAGATAACTGAAGGTTTAGAGTCTGACACTGGTTAGATAACTGAAGGTTTTTGGGGTTTCTTGGGTGACCTTGATATTAGTGTCCTTGTTTAACAAGGTCACATTAGATCATCTAACTGAGATCAAATCCTCGTCCGCCCCACTGTGTCCACATGACTGTATGTAAATGAGGGGGCGGAGTGTAAGTGTTCATTGCGGTCTGTAAGTAATTTCATAGAAAGAATTTTTTTTCAGATTTGAACTAAAACAATGACAGTGAGATTAAACAGCGTATAAGCAATCTTTAATATGAAACACGTGTCCTGGGGAAACCATATTATAGATATTTCATTTCAGTACATCATACCATGTTATATTACTTATTTGATTTCGTAACCAACAATTTGGCGAGAGTACAAGCAGAGATATTTTATTTCTCTCTGAGATACTGATGTTTAAGGGAGTGGAGGTGCATTCACTTACAGGAGCTCTGTGGACCTGGTGGAGCCTGGTTCTCACCAGCCACCTTTGGCCTTTTCTCTTTACTGCATTCTTTTGCAATGTTATCTGTGTGTGTGTGTGTGTGTGCGTGTTTAGCACATTCAGGGGCTCTATATGTGTGAATGTGTGTGTGCCAGTGACTCTCAGTTACCCTCTACAGTGGTTCTGTTCAAGTCCCCATTTCAAAGTTGTTAAAGTGTTCCCAAGTTGCCAATCTTGATGTACGGAAAGAATTGGTACAGAAAGTGTCACAACAAATCTGATTTGCGTTTCTTGAATAAAGTTGCCTGTCACAAATGGAATAAAATGTGGTTTCAGTGAGCATGCAATCCTCAGCTCAACTACTGGGGTCATAGTTCAGCCACTGGAGCCATACCTCTCCCACATAAGGCTTGGCACGGCACCCAGCTAACAGCTCAAACAGTGGAATGGCACACACTCGCTGTCTTGCCCTGGTTGAAAGCAACAGTGCCCTGCACTACAGGGTTTTTTTTTTGTTTGTTTGTTTTTATTTACTGCCATTTTTCTAGGAAGCATTCACACTGCCACCAGCTGGACGTCTCCTTATACATCTGTGCTGTTCTGTCACTGGATGGTAGTGGCCAATTTCTGGAGTTGTGGAGAAATGCTCATGACAGTGGAGTGTGGGTCCACACCCTCATCTCCAGGACATCTTCCTCACAGGCTCCAATAAAGATCTTCAGCCAGACACATGAGGGTGTGATACTTGTGACCTCATTCATGTTCTCCAGGGTGTAGTGGTTATTGATGCATGAAAAATGTAAGTTTAATTGTGTTCATGTTAATATTGTCTATAGTATAAATGTAATCACGCAATAAAACATGCATCAACATTTCAGTAATGGTTAAATTCGGTACAAATTTACATGGTAAGTGTGCGAATCTTTAGCATGAGTCATTCACCAGCTTACAAATGTTTCCGGGAAGAGGCTGAAACTATGTGAGTGGTGAATGCAGTGTGCTTTTGGTAACCGAGGACTGAAGTACGTTCTTACTCTAAACTCCATAGAGTAGTATGTGATCAAGCCAAATTTGCTTACAGTTTTTGTGGGGACTAACTATAGTGTTAAAATAATGTAATATATGATAAATGTGTTGTTGAATTATGTCCATGTGCTCATCATATATCTGTATACAACTGCCTGTTGTTTACCAAAACAAAAAAATATTCAATACAATAGTTTGATTGTATGATGAAGTTATTTGTGTCATTTGTTTCCTAGTTGGTATCTCGGGTTTCAGTGACCTAGATTTTGATGAACACACTATATAAATAAAGCCTGTTGTTTTTATTAAGATCAGGATGGTAGACGCAGCCACAGAATTTTTGTCTTTAATCTTGTCTTATGGTTTAGAGCAGTACTGACCAACTCTTCTATGATAACATGGTTATTTATCTCATATAATCCTGAGCAATTAACTGATAAATTGAAGCAGATGAAGCTGAGCAGAAAACCTGTGTTCCAGAGTACCATCGAGGCATGTTCTAATAACTCTAATAACTTTTAGAGTTATTGTCCTACATCAAGTTTTGCTCTGTGTTTTGATGTATTTTATTGGATGTGAGCAATTA
Organism: Sternarchorhynchus goeldii; assembly: GCA_028565775.1. Taxonomy (NCBI): domain Eukaryota; kingdom Metazoa; phylum Chordata; class Actinopteri; order Gymnotiformes; family Apteronotidae; genus Sternarchorhynchus; species Sternarchorhynchus goeldii. Next base: position 2,576,124 of record JAOXYF010000019.1, read on the forward strand.
AAATGCCTCTGCACAATTCTTTAGCTTTTCCTTCCTCATATCACTTTGAATAAGAGAGAGTCAGTTTGCACATATCTGCACATGCACACGTTTCATTTACTCTAGATTGCCAGTCATGTGACTGAAAGCACCTCTTTGGTTCTTTGGTCCAAGGATTAGCCAGATGCAGCTCCTACAGACCTGAAAGCTAACATTTCTGTACATAGTCATTGTGATTAATAGCAGATAGTAGCAGAAGATAATATAGTATTGATGAGCTATGAATAAACTCAGTGCAGTTTGAATTACAGAGTTAATAATGTGTCCTTGAGGAATAATCTGGTCTCTTTATAATTTGACTGCTAGTGAAAATGCAATTAAAATATGGTATTGTAATGAGTATATAAGAGGGCTTGCATTGTCTAAGGACTTCAAAATCATCTTTGCTATAAGAGATTAATTTACTGCCCAAAGTAAACTTTGCCAT
>JAOXYF010000019.1:2576689-2609336 GCA_028565775.1 Sternarchorhynchus goeldii
GAGACTTGAAGAGAACCAGGTTCCTAGTATAAGGGGAGGTCAGAAGTTGTACATATATATATATATATATATGTATATTACTGTTTATACTCTGTTCACCTTTGGATGCCATCAATGAAGCACTGCAGTGCTCAAGCTATTTCTCTCACCTTCTGACGCTTATAAATTTCTGTGTCCTTCCAAATCTCCCGAGTTCTCACTCACACTTCTTCTCATGCTCATGTTACAACTGCTTTTACTAAGTTATACTGGCTTCTTGTACATGCTCAATAAAAAAACAACACACTTTTCTTTTTTTTTACTATTTAAAAACTCTTATTTTAACATAGAACGCTGTTCGTGGTTTAGCCTAGTTTAACCCCTGGGAGCTGGTGAGGTCTTACACTTCTGACTCTTTATGCTCTGACAGTGCTTGCTCTCACTCGCTCGCTCGCTCGCTCTCTCTCTCTCTCTCTCTCTCAATTTAAATGTGTGGTAGAGAGAACTGATGCTTGCAGATTATGGCACACGTCGTCTGACCCTAAACTCAACTTATTATTTAAAAAAAATTATTTAAAACTCAACTTTTTAGATTGACCTATAAAACATATTATTTTATTATTCATCGATTTTTTATTTTGTTACCGTGAGTTTGTTTAAGAAAAGCACATTATTTTGAATTTAAATTTATTATTACTCTTAAGCTGAATTTACTCGGTGAAATAAATTGTATATAAGCTTTATGTTAAATACTACACACGTAAATTAAGTTACATATTACAATATTGTTAAATATTGATACATTTATTCATATTGGTTTAACTAATTATATTCATAACAATAGCATGTCCCACATACAGACTTCTGCTCTTGTGTCTGTGTGTCTGCTGGATACTGTTGAGCCCCATTCATTCTACAGAAAAACCATAAGCAAACTTACTGAATCATGAGAGCAGCCTGAACTAGTAGAAGACGATTCCTCTGAATCCGCGGCACCTGTGGTTTTAAAATCAAAAATTAGAATTCAATGAAGTTGCTCTCACTGGCAGGAATCTGAAGAACAGAATCAGGTTTACTGTAGGCTTGTTGAGTGTCAGGGGTGAGGTCGTTATTATCGTTCGCAGGGTGAGAGTTGCTTAGATCGTTTATGTGAAAAACACCTCCTTCAAAGTTTGTATCATGCATGCATTTGGAAAGACCTGAAACAGACGTTTATTGCATCAATGTTTATTATATTCCAAAACATCAATTTAACATTTTTAAAACGATTATGGGGATTTAATCATAATTTTAATAAACTTTGTATACTTACCCCTGCACCTTTCACAATACACTTTGAGTAATATGATCAGAAGAATGATGACTATAACAGTAAGGAGGCAGATAATGGCATACAGCGCAGGAGATGAACTGAAACTAAAGCCAAAAGCACACGATGGAGGTATTTTGCTCACAGTCTACATGCCAGCAGGATTTGTCTTTACACAAACTACTTACACACATCTTTACACAAACTACTTACACACATCTTTACACAGACTACTTACACACATCTTTACACAGACTACTTACACACGTCTTTACTCAAACTACTTACACACATCTTTACACAAACTACTTACACACATCTTTACACAGACTACTTACACACGTCTTTACTCAAACTACTTACACACATCTTTACACAGACTACTTACACACATCTTTACACAAACTACTTACACACATCTTTACACAGACTACTTACACACATCTTTACTCAAACTACTTACACACATCTTTACACAGACTACTTACACACATCTTTACACAAACTACTTACACACGTCTTTACTCAAACTACTTACACGCATCTTTACTCAAGCTGCTATGCTGACTTGGTTTGTTGAGTTGTGCATCATTAATGTTACCTTTGGGTGGAATTCGTAGCAGGTTCTGTGGTGGCAGTCTTATTCTTTGAAGATACCTCCGAACCTGTATATTATGATAAATACATTCAACACAGATGAGGCTTTCCTGGTAGATCAAAATACTGCAGGCCTATTTAATAACTCGTGCATTTCAAACATGGCTGGATAAAGCCAAACCTTGTATAATGAGATGCACATCTGCAGTTACATTACTGCCCCAGTAATCTACACATCCACAGCGATACAATCCAGCATCTTCTATCTCAAGATGCTCAATGATTACGCAAAAATTTGACATCATGGGCTTCAATTCTCATTCTCTGATGGATTGGGTTGAAGCTCCTTAAAATAAAGACACGCTCCTTGAGAGTTCACCTTTTCACCAAGAACTTGCTTGCAGGTTTATAGTTTCTGATGTAGTCACAGAATATTTTTTACAGAATCCCCTTCTGTGCCATTCACATACTGTGATGCATGTGCAAAATATCCTATTATAATATGGAAGCACATTCAGTTTCAGTGTCAACTCAGACTGGGTTTGACTATCTTGTTCAGTACTGTAAGGTGAAGAGGTTTCTGTAAAGCAGTTCCAGGATTTTACTGCAACCCTGTATTCTTGGACATATTTACATGCAGTACTGGCAAGTCTATTAGGCATCACGTAGATAGTGCCAGACACACTGAGACCATTCTCGTTTGGAAGCACCTGAAGGTCAGCAGTTTGTGCTGTCATGACGTGTAACCACATAAAGATATCCACGCACACGGTATCTCACAACTGATCCTCCAACCTTCCTCACCACTAACTGATCACAGGTTGGACATCAAACACAAAGAGATAGATGTAAAGCGTGCACACACTCACACACACACATAATACGCCCACACACGTGCATCTGTTACATCTTACTTATGTGGAAATATCTGAAGAAAAAAATCGTCCTTATGCTGTTTAGTTAGAAAAATATATATAGTGTCCTGAATCCTCTGGGGTAAGAGAAGAAAGTGTGATTTCCAACCTATACGATCCATTCTGTGTTTTGATGTACACTTGAGTGTAATAAAATGGTACACAGTCCTGCTTGCCACAGCCCTTGTAACTAGACCTACATGCTGAAGTAATACTAAGCTCCTGTAGACTCTCACAGCAAAATGCTACTGAGCTTCCACTGTTCACCGTGAAATGTTTTTGCACTACAGCTGTTGCACCTGAACATGTGTAAGTACAGCAAACGCTAATCATGGTTCCATGTAATAACGATGTTTAAAAGATTTATCTAGAATGTTTAAAATGATGTTTAAACGATTCATCTAGAATGTTTAAAATTATGTTTAAAAGATTTATCTAGAATGCCTTGTTATTTTTCTGACTATTTCAAAAGTCAAAAAGTAAAATGATACTGTAGAATCAAAATAGAATTTTTTCACATAATTGTTTTATAGCTCATCAGTAACCATCTTATTCAAAGCTTTTCCTTTCGTCTTAGCACAATACAAAAAATTAAAAATAAATACAAAAAACATAAAATCAACAAATGAACATTTTATTAGTTTAAGCCTGATTACCTTCTATAACTAAATACATTACTGACCAAATAAAGCATCAAACAAACTAAGCAAGCACTTGAAAAGCAAATCTACCTTACCTTGTGAATTCAAAACATATAAGATGAGTGGAATTATGAAAATAGGGTCCATATTTGTCCTTCAGGCTATACAAAGTCAGTCAACTTAAAATAAAAAGTTGTTTAATGTTCAAAAAGCTTTTTAAAGTTAATTTGTTTTAAACTGAAGTTTCATCTTCTAAATACACATTAGATCTGAAGCATCTGAAGACATTCAACTCATGCTAGTGGAAACTCGTGGTGGTGTAATAGCGGAAACCCTCTAAAGGAATTAGAGACCAACTGTGTGTACATCGCCCTCCTAAATCTAGAAATAAATCTAACTACTTCAGTAGAGGTATTAGAGACCTACAGTGTGAATCTTCTTCCTGAATGCTTCAGTATGAAAATATTCACTGCATGCCCGAATGTATGTTTTTAATAGAAATAAATCAAATCTTTGTATCTAATGAATTATGCTTAAATTTGACTGTAATTTGGAAAAGGTGTCAACCTGTAAATAAATTGATTTTAGAAAATAGTAAAAATAAACGCTACTTGGCCATAATGGATCGTTACTAATATACATTCATGAGAATGAAAATAATGAAGCAGTAAAGTGTTACGCTTCAGGTATCAAAGATTAAGGAGTTTATTAAACATATATAGAAGGCATAAAACAAATCAGTGTCAAATATTCTTACAAACTACATGGTCCCACCAGTCCCCAGAACAAAAACCACAAGCGCTAGCAGGACTGTCAATCACACAGTTGAAATGTGAGATTTTGCACACATTGCTAAAAGCTAACTGGCCTCAGTCTGCACTACACTGCTGTACGTTGGTATAATTTCTGTTAAAGGTAGTTGCAAGCACAATCCCCTTGGCTGTGCTCTTACTTTCCATAACGAAGGCCAAAAGAATTGAGGTTATAGGACGCAAGACTGTGCCTTCTCTTCAGTTCCGGATGAGGCATCTCTGGATACCACCACCAAGGCCTCCTGGGGAAAGATGAGCCCTGATGCGGGTGTGTCGCAGGTGGGCCGGGTGGGAAACGGGGCGAAAGCCTGGAGGCTGGAGATGCAGAAGTGGGAGAAACATCTGTTCCCCACAGAACTAGAAGTGCTTCTTCCACACGACTCTCATCTACAGGAACAGAGTCACTTTAGTGCAGGAACCACTAGAGAAATTAGAGTGACTGTTTTTATTTAAATTATACTTTGTAGACTTCAAAATGGGAGGAATAGTAAAGATAGTAAAAACGGTAGATGCTGAAGTCCACTTCCTTCAAAGCATAGTATTTAATATTTTAAAAAATGCTACTGATGTTTAGACTTCGAATGTTTACAGATATTTTTTCTAAGCCACTGTTGTCTGTCTTTTAAATGTAAAAAATATATTATAAAAGTAAAAAAAAAATTAGAAAAAAAAGCATGACCTTTAATATTAGTATTTTCTGAAAAAAATTAAGAATCAATGTTATTGGCCTAAGTAAATATGAATAAAAATGAATCAATTTGAGTAAATATGAATACCTTCAGAGTAATTGGTGTAAGGCCCAGTGGGATAGGACTGTCCAAGTGAGACTGCTAACACGAACACCACAGTGAGCAGTAGCATTTCCAATAGTTCCTCCACTACACTCAAACTAAATTTATGTCTGGCAGGAAATGAAAACAATCAGAAATTAATCAATAACAGCCACAGATAAATCACAAAGATCATCACTAATCATTCAAGGAACCAGAGGCAGTTAGATAAAGGATGGGATGCTGTAACATACCTTTCTCTTGAGCGTTCCTGCCAGTGCCTACACGAGCCTGCACACACACACACACACACACACACACACACACACACACACACACACACATCATAAATGTCAATTGACACTATCAAAGGAATTTGACGTCAGCCTTTCCTCTCTTGCTTCAGCCTCCTAGAACGTTTGTCTGAAAGGTTGCACTTCAGACCAGATGAAGCTGATCGGTTTTTTTTTTTTAATGTAAATTCAGTTTTTTAAACTGAAGTCAACATTTAAAGAGAACGTAGCACTCCCTGCAGACCACATTCCTCCAAATTAACCCCATTAACTTTGAAACTGTTGTGCATCTGAAAATGTAACAAATGGCAGTTATCTATATCAGGTTTTATAGATTTATAATTATGGCAGGCACAGCAAGCATACCGAGTTCTCTTGGGATGTTTTCACCTGGCTCTCTGTAAACATTCATACAAATCAATCTCAGTGTCCCAAAAGATCACTGAATGCAAATTAGAGAACCAGAAGTCAAGCAACACAATGAACCATGAAACCCGTGGGTCAAAACCAGAGTTTTACTGTGACTGATCAAAAAAACCTTTTGTAGTTAGAGCGTTTATATGCAGACCACGAACACATGGATCCATACAAATTTTGAACAGTAAGTAACTTACCTGTTTGAATCTTTTCTGGTCTGTGTATGCTTGGAAAATGTCTCTCTTTCATGCACTCGTTCACTCTGGGTTCTTTTTATACTCCAAAATGTCCTGCGTCACGGGCATCTCAGCAGGCCACAGTGAAGCCTCAATAACCTTGCGTCTGTCTCTCCCTTCTGATCCGACCCCGTCTCTCCAAACACACTGACTAGCCAATCATCAGAAAGACCACATAATCATAAAAACACCTCTATGGAATTTGTCATCTTCTCCCAGGACGACTCAGCAATAAAACGCATTTAAATTAGATTCTATTTTAGGGCAGTTTTGACCAACAATAGAGAAAGGGGACATGGGGTTAAGAATGTGAACAAATGCTTCTCTAAAACGTAAGCAGAGTGCAGAGAGGGGATCAAGATTTAGAAACCATGCGTAATACATTATGAGATGAACATGATGACATTAGTGAACCAATAGAAGAGTCCGTATATAATGAAAACTATTTTTTGGTTTCATCCATAGGTAATTATTTTTAAGTGTCTTATTTTAAATTACAATTTTAATGCAGTGTATGAATCCGTTTCGTTATTCTAACTCACAAAAATGCAAAGCATCTTGTTTTAAAAATACCACAGAATTTATTAAAAATTGTAAAAAAGTTTTACAATAAACTTTACAATACAGTACGTCCAATACAGAAATACAGAAATATTCACAGACAAAAATGAAGTTAAATAATTTGGTAGACTGTATAGATTTGTAGACTGTGTGGGTTTCATAGATGTGTAGGTTTGGTATACTGTATGGGTTTGGTAGTTGGGTGGGCAGGGTAGCAGGGTACGTGTGGTTGGCTAATGCACCAGGCCCTACACAAGTCATACATTTATGCAGCCTTACTGATGCCCTGTTGCCCTTTCCATGGTTTTTCAAAGCGGGTTCATACCATTGAGGAGCTGCTTCTGGACACACTGAACAACTGGGAAGGGAGAGATGTGTCACCCATGAGCCTGAGTCGTGTTACTGCCGAAAATAATGTACTCATGCTCCACTTACTGTAGTGAGGAAAGGCATGTTCAAGACTGCTCCAAGGAAACTGAAGGCCACTGGGAAGAATGATCTAGAACAGTGTAGAACAGTTATTATAAAGACATTTTAATGCACCAAGAAATCACTGTCCTCATATTAATGTGAATGAAAAAGAAGCAAAGATGACATAGATGAAAGTGAAACTATTCTAGCTACACCGATCCTTATTTGTTTTTAGTTGGTGTTCAATTGGCAACATTACTGTCTGTAATGACTGCTAAGATTCTCCAGTTACACTGGAGATTCTCTCTGTTACACTGACAGAGAATGTAGAACTTAGACTTTCTTGCCTGCACTTTTCAAACAACCTTTCCTAAGAACGTCCTACACTGTCCAGCTGTTGCTTCTCTGCTGTGTATTACTGTATAATAATTGCATTCGTCATTAAGGCCCAACTTTGATAAGCATTTGTTGCTATATTGAACATAATACATTAAACACTTTGCCTTTACGGCAATGAAGTTTACTCACTTAAACAGAAGCACAAAGCCATAGGTCTCTGCTAGCATGCCGATACGTGGCCATCGTAGCAGCACCAAAGCCACGCCCCCCAGGAAAAAGGAGGAGCCTCTGAGCTTCTGTCTCTGGAAAAAGAAGTGAGCAGTCCTCCTTAGGCCGACGATGAAGGCCAAACCAGCCAGGAACAGGATCTGGGATATGTAGTAGACCATTGCAAGAAAAATAAAATAAACACGAACATTTGAACATAATACAGGAAGAGCACAGTAATTCGCGCTTTTACTTCATTTTATTCGTTAATGTTATAATGTAGATAACCAGATTTTGACAACCAGATGCTGTTTTGTTAAATTCACAGAGCTTAAAACAATCATACCGTCTTCAACAAAGCCTGTTGGGCTCAACCACAACAGAGTGTCATGCTTGAAACAGAACACAGAAGAGAGTTTAGCGTGGTTCGCAGATAAAACATACTTACGTTTCCAAATGCCAGCAAGACAGAGTCAAAGTACAACAGCACTCCAAACAGAAGAAAGAACACGCCAAATCCTGACAAACCCACACCGAGCTCTACAATTACAGTTAGGAAAGAACAAGAACAAAAAAGCATTACATTCAACGATGCTAAAATCACAAGTAAATGTGTCTAACTACTGTTTAATACCCTGATTGTGTCATAACACGTTTGTTACAACGAGAAAGGCTCGTCTGAAGATTACTTACGTAACGGAGAAATAATTCTTCATTTAAAGTGGACAGAATGTTTAACCTGATAATTGAATATTCAACTTTACCACGTCTATTCCCAAAGTCAGGGGGTGACCACGCACACTGGAAACTCACTCCACATGAACACACCACTCGCACTTGAGGAAAAACATGAACTGAATGGAAGATACTCACTCTGGAACTCAGTAATCACCACCATGATGTTGTCCACTCTTCATCCACTTATTGGTTCAAACGGTTCACCTCTTCAGCTAATTACCTGCTGACCCTCTCACATAAGCCTGACCTTTGAACCTGATCAGTGAGTCAGTGTGTAGTAAACATTAACCAGGTCCATGACACTGACGGCACACAAATGAATGGATCTGACACATAACCAATCAAAGCACATGCATATATTAATATAGCCAATGAAAAGACTGTCCTGTGATCAGACCGGTCATCCTCCAGATGTGAAATTATCTGAACCTTTAATACTCCTGATCTGTGGTTGAAAACGAGCCTTCCAACCATGGCTCGCCTAATTTGTATTTTCGTGGAAGTGTGTGCGTTTGTCAGTATAGTATTTTTTATTATTAAAAATACTGGCCAACTCTTATATATCTGTTAGCCATAAGCTCCTGTTTGAATTTTTCCTTTACCCATCAAGGATGAAAGAAATAAAAAATTAACTGAAGAGATAATGACTAACATTATCATGGTTACAATGGTGTATTAGTTTCAATTCTGTTCAATAGACGTAACAGACAAGACAGTGGAATATTAAAACTGGCTATCGTAAAATTATAGGTGATTTAAATTGTTTAGTTATTCATGTATTAAAATAGATTATAAAAGGCGATGCTATGATTGAGGTAATTAACTCATTACGTTTAGACAGCAAGAACGTTTTTGATTTAAATGGACATTGACATTTTTTGTAATAGCGAACCAAAGCAATCCATTTGGTTAGCTAGACAGACAGGAGTTTTATATAAGATAAACCCGTTTCAAACTACCAATATTTTGTAACCCATCCGAGGGCTGAACAAAAATATGTCTATGATTTGCTATATTTTGCTAAAGCTAAACTATCTCTGGGTAATATGTTCACTCCACAGCTCATTGGTAGCTGTGTATTGTCTTCTTCATTTGAGCAACAGGCTAAATTAATAAGAACCCAAAATTCACGGTGTCAAACAGTGCCCTCTAGTGTCGTCTTAAATAGCTTACAGAATTAAAACATCTTGGACGAGAGGCGCCCAACTCCAACTCCAGTTTAGGCCAATCAGGTTCATGCATTTATGTTAAAATACATGCCTAAATACAAAGAGCACACAAAAAACCCGGAGGAAAATGCTTCATAAACAACAAAAATACGAAGCAGATGTAATTGCTGTCAGCAATCATCTATGTTTGGTGTAAAACAGAACCAAATGATCTTTTAGTACATATTTAAATGCCTTTTAAATTAATGTTCACTATAAGACATCATGATATAAAAATTAGCTAACCCATTAGCCTGTGTGAGCTATGAAGATCAGATCACAAAAATAGCTTTGAATACATTCACTTTATTGCATGAGGAAATTCCTAAAGCAAGCATATTGACAGTTTTTTTTTTGCATAGTTCAAGCTTTTTTTCTGTACGTTTTCAAAGTAGCAACAGCATCTGTTAATATGAAGATTTAATTTGGTTGAAAGTATGTACAGAGACCAATGTTTAGTCCTTGTTAGCCTTACATGTTACATTTAAACCAAATATTAAGACTCCTCTGTTCAGACTGTTTTGCATTCCTCAACATCTCAACCAACTGCATAAAAAATAAAGTTAACAAAAATTATCCTTAACTAAGGCCTTTCCAAAGAACCCAATAATAAAAAAAACCCAATAATATTCTAACCTCATTCTCCCCGTTCTGTGAAAAATGCAAAACTCTTAATTCTGTTAGATTTAATCAGATCAGGCTTAATCTGGTTCATCAAATATTCATGCACTTAGAAAAATATGTACTGCATTTTGGTGACCTTTTTGTCCCTTTCTTTAAAACAATAAAAATATAAACCCCTTTCCCCCCTCCTGGGACGTTGTAAGCTATCAAATCTGTTTTAGGACATTCATTTGTTTCTGTTCGCTAGCAGATCAATTTGCGTGCTTCTGTTATCTCACTTTACTAAAGGACCTGAAAGTGATGATGAGAAAGGAAGAGAGAGAGAGAGAGAGAGAGAGAGGGGGGGGGGGGGTAAGGGATAGAGAGAGAGAAGCATACCTTTCTGAAACATATCTCCATAAAACTAGAGCACAGTACACACTCCACAGGTTAAAGCTACACACTGGTGATAAATGAATTCTCCTTACTTTATAAAAACAGTCAAAATGCTGGAAAAGCACAAGATGGTCGAACAACCCGGTTGAACAATGTCATATTTAAGTGAAACGTTATGAATGTCAAAGCCAAAATGCTGAATCAGTAGAAAATAAGTTTTGCATGTTTTGGCAAATTATTCATTACTTTATGATACACTATAATTAAGCTGTTTGATTACATATGTCAAAGGTATTCATCAGTAATAGAAAAATACTTGTTTCATTTAGCTCCGAATCAAATATGAACAATATTTATACAACATATTTTGCCTAAGCATGAAAAGACATGGCCAAATAACAAACCAGTGGCACAGAGTGACTCTAGTGGGCGTTGTATTCACATGGGGTCTGTGGGCTACATCCTTTCATTTTATCTTAATCCAGGCTGAGATTCTCCCTCTGTCCCTCATCCCACAACACACACAATTTCAGCTAGCAAACTTACACTTCTAAGGGCACTTTTTTCACCTTTCACTCTAGAGCCTACTAGGTAATACTTATATTCCTATTAGACACACACACACACACACGCGCGCGCGCGCGTGCACACGTGCACATACATACACGCACACACACACACATACGTACACGTACACACACACACACACACACACCCACACTTTAGGTACTATTTTCACTAAATAAAATCCTAGCAGTGAAAGCAGTATGAAGGCCCACATGGCTTTGTTTACACGACAAATCAATATATATATATATATATATGTCCTTTCTATAGATATATCTATGTATATTTGCTGTGTTTCTTGACCAAACCGGCTGAGACACTGTGGTGCTAACAAAGCTGGGAGGTACCAGACAGTCCGAGTTTGGGACGCCCAGTTCCCAGCAAGCCCTATAAGACTGAGGAGTGGAGGGTACTGGGGAAAGGAAAGGCCGGGAGTCACAGTGAGTCTGTCTTGAGCTGGCCTTTGTCTCCTCTGAAGGGCGGGGAAAGGGTGGTGGGTGGTTGGAGCAGCCCAGGATGGAGCAGCCCAGGATGCCATGCCGACGTCCGGCTCCTTCGTTTGAGCCTCCTAACCTGACGTCTCTCGGCGGGCGCTGGTCGTTGAAGATGAACCCCCTCCCACATACACATCAGGCTTCCCGGTTCCGACGTACTGATGCGCTGACCTGGTTGACCCCCTGCATCCTTCACTCTGCATGTTTCCTGCTGTATCATGGCTTTCCTCTGGCTGACTTTTTTTCTCCCGTGAAACTCCTCCCCTTCTGCTCCCGAGGCAACGCTCCGCTAACGACGTACTCGTGTCTCCCATTTCACTTCCGCGGTTTCTATCTGATCCGCTGACATTAGCCCTTTTAGCTGTTACTGTAACATCTTCAGTGGTTCTGCAACATTAACCCCCCCCAGTCACTCGTATATGACAAAGAGTAGAACCAGTTAGTGTAAACAAGTCCCCCGCTCTCTGGCAAGTTCTGGAGCTTCTGGATTGGGGCGGTTGGAGCTCGCGGGGGGCACATTAGCATTGCCTGTTGTTTACTTTGTGCAGTGGTGCTGGTTAGAAGACTTTAGCAGAGACTTAGTAGAGAGAGAAGCGTGTGAGTGCAGTGCGAGGGGGGAGTGGTGAGGACGCACTGGCCCCGCCCTCAGAGGGATGTCCGAACTGCATCTCTGAGATCGTTGCTTCCTCGTGTCGCTGCTCACCAGCCACCGTATTCCTCCCTCTGTTGTTATTGAACTAAATACACTGGTCGGGGCAGATGGGCGGTTTCTCGAGCGCCATTCGTCCGCCGTTGCCTCCAAGTTGGCGCTCAGAACGGCTCGTGGTCGAACTTGACGGCTGCCAGCGTTTGAGCTGGGAACGGTTGAGAAAGCAAAACAAGAAGACAAGCAAGTGAGGAACAACATCAACACCAACAGATCAGCAGTGGTAGTAGCACTGGACTAATGGAAAACAGCAGCAGGTCATAAACACGTGCATGATACTTCAAACTTATTTTTTAAATTTATTTAGATATTTGTGGGCGTTTTGTGTTCTTGGAGTATCTCATTGGGTTCAGGCGTGTCTCCCACGGGTCTGTCATGGCCGTGGGGGAGGGAGCACGTGCTGAGGTAACGGTATCAATGTTCACGTCAGTGTTACCCCCACTTTCTTAAAGAATACAGCCCTCCCCGCACCCCGATCAACCGAGGTTAATTACGTGAACCTAAAGCAGAGATTTGAAATAAAAATAATCTTCACTTTGGTCTTTTTTTCACGAGTGTGTTTAATCTCATCTAATTCAGCTCATGCTCAGACATGAGAATTTTTTGTTTCCAAGCAAAAATGCCATTGCACTGATTTTGTTTCCAAACTGTTTTTTTTTCTGTTTTGCTGTTGGCAACTGGTATAAGTTGCTAATAAAAGAGTGAGAGAAGCAGACTCAATGGAACAGAAAAGCACTAAGAGGAAAGCAAGACTATAAAAAGCATACTGTGGGAGGGGAAAGTGCAAAAGGGGGAGGAGCCATTGTGTGGTGGGCGGAACTCACCTTCACACATTTACACCTTCATGATGTGGGAGGAGTCAGAGAAGTCAGCAGGAGGGGGAGGGGCCAGGTTGGTTGGGGAGTCAGGGAAACTGGGGACAGACTGGGCTGCAATGCAGTGCGATGGAATGGTGGAAAATGGGAAAAAAAAAAATGAACATAATTTTTTTTATGTGTAACAGAGAATAGTGTTGTGGACCCAAGAAGGATAAAACAAAACTTCTCAGAGGTCCACAAGCCAGACTGCTTGAATGAAAGATTTCAAGAAATGAAATTCATAATTGTGAATGCGTCAGAAAATGATTTGTTGTTTTCATCAGTTTCAGTTAATAAAATACTACTTTTGTGAAGGTTAAACAGAGCAAACATGATAAATGTAATCAAAGTAACCTAAAACAAAACCAAAGCAGTGTTATAAAGCATCAGAATGAGAAGTGCTTCTCTCCACTTCTTTCTTTGTGGATTTTATGGATGACCATGATCTAACTCTCCTGACATCAGATGGTCTTGCATGACTGGCATGTATGTGTCTCATATATGAGCAATGGCATAAAAATAATAACTTTCCCTTAATTAACGTTAACCTCTTGAGAAAAATGTCCTCTTTCTGTTTGGTAGCAAAACTCCTATTTCATATGAAAGTAAACAGAGCACTTCAGAGCAGAGGTTCCTCCAGAATCCTGTGGTAAAGATTTCCACCATATGTACAAATATGTTAAGAACGTTTAAATTTTTAAACGTTAAACTTTAAATTTTTCATCTTGCTATGTACTATAAAAACCTGAATACGTTAGCTTTAAGCTTGTATAATCTATATATTATTAAATTTGCTTTATTCTATACGTAACTTTTAATAACTTCATATAAGCTGTGCTCTGTCACTGTGGAGGGTACAACCTTAGCTCTGAGGTGTGGACTCAAGACAGCGAGAGGGAGTGAAAGTTGACAGGGTGTTGGTGATTGGCAGAAGGGGAGGGGTCGAGCGCAGGTCAGAGGTCGGGCCGGGGGGGGGGGAGTCGGGTCAGACAGCGGGTGCCGCAGTTTGCCCGGGATCCTCGGGGCGGCAGGCTTCCTCACCGGAGAGCAGGCGGCTACGGCGGGAGGCTTCGGCGGCCAGGGCGCAGGAGATCTCGATACGCTTCTCCTGTTCCTGCAGCTGCTGCTCGGGGTCGGCCAGACCCTGCGCAGGGCCGTCCAGCGCTGGAACCACATTCTGCAAGCTGCGGCACGGGACACACGGGAGAGAGAGCGGATCAGGCACGGGACGTATACATTTCCTCCCCCAACATCACATGAAACGCTAACAAGACACATCATGAGACTCATGAATCATTCATGCTTTCCGGTATTGCCTGGATGCACAGGTTACATTTAACCCAGCACTGGTCAAAATAACACAGACTTGACCTAAAACTTTACATAAACTTTATTCACTCGTAATTTCAACCAGGTCACCAGCATCTAACCCAGGTCGTTAACCTAGCTGAGCATTTCCCATCCCAGTCCTCAGGGCCCAGCAGCCAGTTCCATGTTTTTGCTCTGTGTACGGTGCCTGGCGAGCGGGAGTGTGCGATGCAGGGGCGTACTTGGACTTGGCGATGAGCGTCTTTATTCTCTCCACTTTCTTCTGTTTCTCTTGCTCTTCCTCTGGACTGAGTGGCGTGCTGGGCTCGATGTCCAGGTACCGCTCTGGAATCAGAACTTTGTCTGGAGGCAACAGCTGACCAAAAGAAGGACAGAAACAGGAGTTCAAGGGCATTATCAAAACGACACGTCGTTTATGCACGTCACTGATCTCACGTGGCCAGTTTAACCCTTCAAGCACTTCGATAATGAGTTGAGGTGAATCGGATGCGTCAGATAAAGGAAACCAGATAAATGATCCAGACTCTAGCTGACAACCCCAGTCCCAACCACAGTCCCAACTGGTTCTGCTCTCTACCTCTTTTCTGACATCCACATCATACTGGTCGGGCTCCATCTGTCGCCGGAGGCGGGCAATCTCTTCCCTGGGAGACTCCACCCCTTGCCCCCTTACGGCCGCCTCCAAGTCTTTTATGTCCACCTCGTGGGCTGTCACTCTCCGCCTCACCTAGGTAACAAGAGAGCCAATCAAGAGCAGCCCTTGGGAGTGGGAGAAGATAAAACGATTCCACAACAAACAGAACTACAGGTGCCTTTTTTTTAAAGAAAACGATATTAACAGAAAATACATAATTACCTGTAGCCGAAGACTGTACTTGCATATAAAAGGGAACTCTAGTAACTAGTAACCCTAATAGCTAACCTGGGGTATCAGAAGGTTCTCCCCTGTGTGTACCACAAACTGCTCTGGGAACCAGGCAAATGCAGCAGGATGAAGTGTCTCACCACTCTGTAGTTGATGGAGGGTTTAAAGCCGTCCAGATGCTGGCCACTGGACAGGTTCAGACTGCGCCTCTTGTCCCTGACCGAGCTGCTCTGGTTCCGACGAAGCCGCTCGTTCTGCTCTTCCACGCTCATCTTAGACTTCACCTCGGCCGGGAACACCGCGCTCTTCGGCCTCTCCTGTTCCACATATTTAAAAAACAAACATACATTTACGGCATTTGGCTGACGCTTTTATCCAAAGGGACTTACAATTGTAACTGAATACATCTTGAGCAGTTGAGGGTTAACGGCTTTTGCTCAGAGGCCCAAAAGTGGCAACTTGGCAGAGGTGGGGTTTGAACCAGCAACCTTCTGATTACTAGTGCCTTAACCAATGAGCTACAACCTACATACTTTACCCACCCTGGATATGTGACCATTGGGCACTTTCCCATTCCTCCTGTTGGGGGCGTCCTTGTCATCTGAAGGAGATTTGGTCCTGGGTGGTACAATACCAACTGCACAACAAAAACAATATCTAATGTTGACTGTTACCAGCTTCAAGCAAACTACAATTTCCTTTAGTCTCCTATAATAATGCCAAAAATTAACTCTCTTGAAATGATGCAAAAATTCTGTTAGAATAGATTGTGTTTAATAATACAAAAATAACACAAAAAAACAACAGCATTCGCTGTATTTAAGAGCGGCGACTGGTGTCAGCGCTGGCCACAAGAGGGCGCTGCTCGCCTACCTTTGTTCAGGCTGGCTTGTTTTTCTTGCTCTGAGTCACAGTCGCCGGCTTTGTCCCCTGCTACACTGTATTTGTGCTGAAAGGCAGAGCAGAGTAAATGATATTTCTGAAGGGGTGTACAGCTCAGTTTGCTCATAGACACACTGCACCCACAGACAAGACCTGCGCTGTATGTGAAGGGTACATACAGCATCAGAGTGTGGCAGCATCTAAGCACACTGAGAAGGAACTCAGAGCGCCATGAAGATGCAGTTCTGCTGAAACCAGCAGTGGTATGTCCCAGTAGAGATCAGCCAGCACGCACACACACACACACACACACACACACACACACACACACTCAAAATTAGCTTCACACACACACACACACACACACACACCAGTAGAGCACTGCGCAGCTACACACACACACACACACACACACACACACACACACACACACACATCACACACACAAACAAACAGAGCACTGAGCAGCTTCACACACACATAAACTAGACTCAAGGCACTGATAATAGTGGCTGTGTTGGGGTGTGGGGTGTGTGTGGGGGGGAGTCTGTTGCTCTGTTGAACCCCAGTGAGAGTTTTTGACTAGATAATAACATGAACATCTTTTGTCCTCGTGGTCACATGATCAGCCAGAGGTCGGGTTGTATCGACGCCGGGACAAAACAAAGCTCTATAGGAGACGCACGCAGAGCAAGAGAGAATCACAGAGGGAAGAAAATGACTTGAGATGAAGGGAGCTGAGCGGATGTTTGAGGGTGGAGATGTTACACGATGACAGGGTTACGGGAATGTCACTGGCGAGGGTGGTGCTGATGGTTCGGGGGTGAAGAACTGACGCGGAGACTCAGGGGCAAGAGACTGCGTTCACTTTTTCGGACGCGTTCTCTTTTTGGTGATACCTTTCGGCTGTGGGGATCTCCGTGGTCCGGGGGCGTGTCTGTGGGGCGGAGCCAGGCGTTGCTGTCGTGGGGAAGGGGAGGGACGGAAGGGGGCATGGGTAGGGAGGACTCCAGGGGCTGGTAGGACTTAGGGAGTGGAGGCCGGGGAGGACCAATGTCCTATAACAGGAAGCAAGGTGGAGAGAGAGAGGGAGAGAGAGAGAGAAAGCAGCGGTTGTAGCAGAAAGACAGTTCAGGACAGACAGGGAAAAAGATAGCAGGAAAAGAAAGAAGTGAAAGAGAGGAAAAAAGAACGGGAGAGATGTGCATTAAGAACAGTGACTAAGCCAGGCAGAGAGAGCAGGGAGGGTAACAGGAGTTCTTCTCCAGACATGGACCCCCTGACTAAGGTCACACGCCTACATTGGCAGGCAGTGGCCAACACTCAAAGCAAAGCACGAATACTGCACTGCACTGCTGGAAAGATCTTTGCACTTTCGCTGAATTACAGGCTGCCAGTGGCGCTGCCAACGCCGGCATCAGGCGCTCGACGATCACAGTCACAACAGACAGCATCATCAAGACTCTGTTCATACCAACGTCTTTCCTTGGTCAGAAAACAAAAGGTGCAGATCCGTTTGCTTGACCGTTCTTTAAAACAAGGGCTTTCATGTCCGAGAAGACAAATGCGGAAAAAGGAAATGGTAGGTTTGCCTGTAAACATCTACACAGAACAAGCGTGGGAGGGGGAGTCTAGAGCCCAGACCAAACCAGGGTCAGCCATCGAGAAGACAAGAGACATTTCATTAGAGCAGAGAGACCACTGCTCTCAGGTAGGTCTGTACAGCCTTTCATTGAAGGACCTTTAACAGCTGATCATCTTACTCCAAAAAGAGCTTTCAAACACAAAAAGAATTTTTGAAAACTCTGCTTGAGTCCTTATGAAAGTGGTTTGCATTAAGCAGTAATTATCTTCCATTTGGGGGCCACCTGGGACCATGTACTTAAACATGACGAGTCAAAATGACTTCATGAAGTGAACCATTCAAATATCTTCATCTCCGTGCTCTGGGCCCACGCTACAAAAACATTTTTAAATTCGCATATTAATCCAGGCTTGGTATCACGTCTCAGTTTGATCCGTCTAGCATTATAATTAAGAAAATGTAAAAGCCTGTAGGTCTCTGTGCTGTTATATGGGTTATAGGCATTTGTTTACATAAACCTTAAGCGAGATGCTGCGCTTTGTTTTTTGCGCCACGGTGTTTTGTGCTGAAGCGGGTCGGGCGGCGATGTGCCGTGACGTACCTCCGTGGCCGACGGTTTCGTGGGAGAGATCTGCGTGCCCGGTACCGGGGAGAACGGGCTGAGTGGGCTGGTGAGGCTCACGGAGCTCAGCGGACTCGCAGGACTGTTCGTGCTGAAGGAACCCGACGCCCCGCTTGCTGCTCCGCGACAAGAATTGAACACAGAGAAAAACACAAACCTTATCAAAATGTAGATCTTCTGGGCACCAATCAGAACTCTGAGATCTGAAAAAGACTGTTGTCCTTCAAATCGTTGAGCTAGCTATATGGGCAGGTTCAGGGGTTTAAGAAATCCAGCAGCTTCTCTTTAGACATTTGCTGACAAAGAGCCATTTCTCTTGGCTTCTGTTTGACGAGGGCAGAACTGTCCTGTGTGTGTGTGTGTGTGTGTGTGTGCACGGGGGGTCCAGCGTCTGACCTCTGTGTTTAGCCGTGTCTGTGCCTCGGGACGGGTTTGTCTTGTGCAGCCCCTCGAGCACATCTTGAACTCTCCAGAACTCTTTCTGCAAATGTCGGTGGACCAGCTCGTTCTAGTGAGGAGTGAAGAGGAGAGGAGAGGAATACATATTCAAAAATTGTATGGCCATTCTGGCTTTGTTGTATACATTACTATTTGTGAGTTTAAATGAAATGCTTTTTCCTCTATTCAGAAGCGACACCGTTTTAACACAGATAACTATCAACTCAGGTTGTCATCAATATGATCAACAAACATACATTATTTATAAGTGCTATCAGGAGTTTCAGGGAAATTAACTTCTGTGTTCATGAATTTGCAATGAGAGATTCATATGCTAATCAATAATTGATTGTATGTAGAGGTTCCCAATGAATGAAAGCCGCCCTTTTTCAATTATCCAACAAACGTGTCATGTAAATGAAGTGTGTAATTTCTGTGATAGTTTCTGACATTACACCGCCTCACTGCCATCAAGACAAGTCTGTCGCCATTCTTTTGTCCTTTATTCACTGTTCTGTTTACACCAAACGCCAGTTACATCACGACTGTTTCAGGACGCTACCAGTCGCTGAAATTAAACTGTCAAAGCACTCTAACAACACTTCATTAAATGTGCAGTCCATTTAGAAGAGATAATAAGTCCTCATTAATAAATGACTAGGCTTTAAGGAGAATCCTGAAGATCAAAGACTTGTGTGACGAGCATGGGTTTGATTATTACAAGGGTGATGAGGATGATGATGATGAAGATGATGATGGTAGTGGTGGTGCACACACCTGCCCTCCAGCATTGAGCTGCTCCCACAGGTCTCCGTGAATGGCGTTCACCTCATCCTCCAGGGCTTCAAACTCCATTCTGGAGGTAGTCAGGACCTGAGAGGAGCAGGATTAAGGCAGATTACCGGCAGCTTAACCTGGGAAAGCTCTCCACACTGACCAAACATGTGACGCCTCAGTATTAACTTCCTGTTATGAGCGTGCTGGCACAACTGCCTGCTCCTTCACTCTCTGTTCCTAGCAGTGTCTTCCATAAAGTGGCTACTACACAGATGGGTTATTACCTTCAACCAGGAACTCCACTACTGTTACAGCTGGGAACGTCCTGTTCAAGCACTTAAGTACTGACATATGTACAAGCGCTGCATAAGATGAACAATAAATACAATAAAGACAATATAACCCCCTCACTAGAAGCCAATTTCTGCTATAAATGGCTAAAATTTCACAGCCACAAAGCCAGTATTTCATGACATTAACTCTCAGGTCTTTAACTACATGCTGTATCAGAACTGGGTTGTCGATGTTCAAGGTTGCGGGACCAGAACACACCTGATCCGACATAAAAAGGGCTTGATGATTTACTGGAGTAATCAGCACTAAAGCCAGCACAGAAGAACGCCGTAACGTAAGAAGAACGGTTCTCCAGGAACAAATCAGCCCTGCAGGGCTTCTCTTACGCTGGAGGCCTGGGAGAGCTCGCCCCGGATGCTGACGAGCTGGTTCTGCAGACCCTCCTTCTTCAGTTGCAGTTTGTCCATGGTCAGCGGCTGAGACCGACACAGCTCCATCTCCTGGTGCGTGGCCACCAGCGCAGACTCCAGGTTATCCTGCACAACGAAGGGGAGGGTCACGAGAAGGGTTAACACGGCAGGATCGACGTGCAGGTTAAAGTGGGGGAGGGGGGTGTTTGGGGTTATTGATCATACCTTGTCTATGCGCAGTCGATGAACGACAGTCTCTTGCTCTTTCAGAAGCCTGTTCTGCTCACACAAGCGATTCAGCAGTTTCTACACATGGAGGAAAATAAATCATGTACCATTTAGGGACAAAAACTCTCCAGTTTGTTTAAAAACAAGCAAAATATTCATGAACAAGACTGAGCAGATCTAGTGATGCTGGACCTCCATCATCTGCATTTCCCCACACAAGTGGAAATGGCATTTCAGCAACAGTCATTCGCCTCGAGTCCTAAGGATGAATCCTTCATATTAAAAGTCCAACTCTGGGGCAATGCCCTGTGGAGCTCCAAAAGACGAGCTGTGGCGTAAAATGTGGCTTAATGTATGCTTGATGGATCACTGCATGCAACCCTGTCTAATAAAGGAAATGAGGCTTTTCCGTAGAGCCTGAAATTGTAGACCACAGATTTAAATTAAAGTACCACAAAAATATATGGTGTATTTTTTAAGTCTTTTTTTTTTTTTTTACATGTGACTTTTATTATGTGAAATTGCACCACAAAAAGAGTTGGATGTATACATAGCCAGTCCAGACATCTCATTTCAAAGGGACTCTCAATGTTACTCTCGTAAAAAAATTGCTCTCGTAAGTGTGGTCCAAAAACCAAAAAGATTTCTGGTCGAGTTTTCACGTTCAGAGAACAAAAAGTTTCTTCTGGGCTGATGTAGTGACTGTGCTGGTTCCCTCCAACCACACTGGTCCCTCCTCTCCCACACCCAATCTGGTCTTGCCTGATATCATGGATACAGTTCCACTGGTTAAAACCACACAAATGTTACTTACTGACTAAAAGATTGAAAAGTATGATTTAATCACTAAGTGGTTTAAACTCAGGGAAAGTGGTTTTTTTTTACTTAGTATTTATAAACTGGAATCATCTCACCCTTTGATATAATACTTTTGTAAGTATGAAGAGTGTTATAGTAAGGCCAGAAATTAATTAGACCACCAGAGGAGGTGGTGGTGGACTGGGTCCCATTTAGGCAACGCACAGTTCACATAGCAGCAGTTAGGAGGAAGCTGACAGTATGTCAAACGAAGACCGCACCAGCCTCAGGGGTACGTCCTTCCACGAGGGGAACCATTCTCGACAAGGTCCTTGTGGAAGGATAACACCAAGCGTGGGGGGAGACTTGGCAGAGGCTAGTCCTGCTAAACACATCACCCAGACAGTCCCCAAGTGATCTGACATAGTTTTGGTTGTTAGCACAGTTTCCACGGTTGTTTCATATGATGATAAGACTCATATTAGATAATACAGTATAACATTCTATTATTCATTACCTAAGCACTAACCAGAGGGATGGGAGATTGAGGGTGACATCAGACCGAACCAGAGAGGCTGGAAGGGTTGGTCGGGTCACTACACCAGCCCGTCAGGAGATACAGAAAAAATGACCCCCGGATTTATCCGGTTCCGAAATGGAAGGATACAAGCAAACTGGAGGGTTACGCTAACCCTGAGATCAGTGATTGTTCATGACCTTCATGAGTATAGATAAAAAAAATGAACAAAACAAACTTACACTGGTCTCAATCTCATTGAGTTTCAATGTGGGATGCAATTCCCTGTAGCCATCGTGGAACGGAGGCACCTAGGACAAGGAAAGAAGGAAAGAAGGAGACCCAAGTGGAATCAATGCTTCTGCTCCTGTTAACGCACACCTCCTCCTGCACAACTTCATCACGCTGGTGAACACCATTCAGGCGACACGGGATGAAAAAATAATATCACATATACAGAAAATGATGGGTCTGAGACTATGTGCAGCACCACAAGCCATTACCCCACGCTGTGCAAACGATAAAAACCCCATCGGCAAAACAAAAGACGCCCGTGTCTGATCTCAGGGCAGTGAGGACATCATAAATGTGATTGCACTCAAAGGGAATGAAATGCACAAGGCTGTGAAACACACACAACGCACACGACATAGAGAACGCAACACAGGACATATGGGTGGACAACAAAACACAGAGATCAGGGGAGCCGAAATCTCAGCAATATAAAAACATGAGAGGCTCTGAGGACTACCTTAGGGAGAGCAATGAGGAAAAACAAATCGCTATAAATATTTCTCGCCACACCACCTAACATCCAACATGCCACTATACCAAAGAGAGAGAGGCAGGCTCCACAACTGCCTGCTGGCCAACCGGAAGCAGCTCAGGGATTCGTTTGGGCCTTCCTGGCCTAACGAAATTAAACCCTGGGACAGCAGGACACGTTTCCCAAGGCCCACGGCAGCGGGGGTGACCCGAAGCCTGCCTCTCTGCGCCACTGCAGTCTCTCTTACTTGCGGGAATAACTTTGTCATGGGGGAGGCGCGCTCAACCATTCTGGTTACCATGCCGATTAGGTGATCTCCCTCCATTACCTGGGAGCAAACAGACCGTCATTTGCCGAGTGCATTTTGGGCTGCTGTGCTGGGCAGGCTGGGGAGGTCCATGGCTATGAATATCTCACAGTGAGCAATCTGATCTGGGGCCAGTTTTTACAATGTGGTCACACTCAATGGAATATGAAAGTCAACAAATTATTCTAGACCAGGGATCTGAGGAACCTTTGCCTTTAAGTGTAAGAAACTGGCCAAATACAGGTTTTCTGGACGTTTATAAGAATGTCTGAGACTTTTACACTCAGATTAAACTCAGGATAAACATTTTTATTTGAAGGGGGAAGCAACACAAGGCAGGGAGGTATTGTTAGAGGGAAGACAGTGATAGCAGAGACGGCACTGTGAGACACGGAGTGAAACATGGTGTATGATCACAGTAAACACTAAAGGACCAGATAATCGCTCACTCTTCTACAGTTCCCTGCCGCGGCACTGTTTGAGACACCGTGTGCGTTAGCGCCACCTACCTGCTGGTCGAGGTACTCTAGGTTCCTCTGGAGCTGCAGGTCTAAAATGTCCTCCTAGTATGAACATCAACAGCAGAGACAGGTATAAGTTCCACCCAGATGCAACACACACACACACACACACACACACACACACACACACAAAGTCATATATAAACACCAAGAAATTTGAGGTAGACAGGTGGACATAAAGTCAGAGCCAGAGACAGAAAGGGAAATGGATTGTAATGGAGTCAGGAACAGCAGTACATCCAGACAATATCAGAGAACCAAACACAGAGACATGGGCGGAGACAAATGGCATAAACAAGGACGACACAGGCAATAGCAGAGAGAAGAGAGAAAAAAAAAGTTGGCAGTTAACTGGACACACACAGAACCACCGACAAAACACACACAGACACAATATCGCTTGTTACTCAAGGACTCTTCAGCAAAGGCACCCCGAACTCATGTGAGAGCAGTGACAAATAAACATACCAATGGGTTTGTGCCAACTTGCATCCTAGTCAGACTGAACTAAGTTTGACTGTTAGGGTATCCTGCATTATTGGAACCTACCATTTTACCATGTAGAGAGGGGGATGCTGGGTAATTGTAGTACATGCTTTGGCTGAGAGACCGGCGATCGCCAGCAAAATCATACTAAAAGATAAAAGTCAGGAAAACAAGGCAAATTATCTTGTTACTACACAGATTTTTTCGTAAAAAAGAGAGTGTTACATTTAAGCTCCTGAACCTAGAAGAGTCACTAGTCTGAGGTGAAGACCAGTGGGGAGAGGAAGCCCTGAGTCGTCCCCTCTTACCTTGGGAGAACTTAGGGACCGGCGCATGCCATAGGCTGAGGGATCAGCGTAAAGCCCCTCCTCCCGGAGCCGCCCAACGGGAATCCTGTCGAAAGGGGTACTTGGTGAGCGTGCAGGCGAGATGAAGTTATGGGGCCCGGGCGAGTAAGGGCCTGCCGACGACGAGGAGGGCGAGCGGGGCACGGAGCGCGAACGCGGCTGCAACGACAGCCTCCTCATGGAGCCCTGGGCAGAGTCCAGCTGCGTGTAGTACGCAGGGTGCTGCCCGGCCGAAGGGCCCACCGCCCAGTGGGGCTCGCGGGGCGGTTCTCGGGAAGGACCGTAGAGGGCGCCATCACGCAACGATCGTCGCTTCTCCTCCGCCGTCCAACGCGGAGGGACTCGGTCGTACGCGGCCGACATCGAGCAGATGCTGTCGGGCCGCACGCCAGGAGGGTAGAGGGGGTAGTCCTCCACATACAGAGGCCCGCCGTACATGCCGTAGTAGTCCGCCGACACGCCTCGGTTTACCGTGTAGTACCGCGACGGACTGTAGGGGGAGACAGAGTACCAGATGAGACGGACGTGCTGATCACTAGAGCAGTTTTGAATCCAGCCTTCCTTCTGTGGAACTAGAGTTGCACAATGTATTTGTTGATATTGGCTGGAACACACAAATAAACCTTCTAACAAATCACAGTGTAATTTATTGCTGTGATCTTTGTGACCAAACACAAATGTTCCTGATGAAGATTTTGTGAGGTTTCTGATGAATCATATTCAAATGATCCAACAAATGTAAATAATTTTCCCATGAAACCTTCAACCATGGTTAAATGCAAATTCACCAATGTATGTCTAATAATATTGCAAAACATACTGCAATTGAACCTGCGTCACAATTATGACATTAATCTGTCTGTCATTACACTCCACCAATCATATTATAAGTGACAACAGATGTGCACACAACTTTTCTAACAGCGCCAAGGTCTTCCTGAACCTCTCTGCCTCTCTCCGCCCACTCCCTCTGCCCCACCCTCTCTGCCTCTCTCCACCCACTCCCTCTGCCCCGCCCTCTCACCTGCGCAGGTCGTCGGGGGTTGCCATACCCCGCCTCTGGTTGACCCACTGCTGGAGCTGGGTCATGGAGCTCTTCCTCTGAGCCAGCCTCTCGGGTGCCGTGCGGGGCACAAAGCCCCTTCGGAGCACCGTGATCTCCTGGGGCTCGGGCTGGACGTCCCGCACCTCCCGCACGTTCTCCTGGGAGGCGTAGCTCGGCCCGTTGGGTGCTCCGTAGCTGCCCCACCCGTTGGGGTGGTGGAGAGGCGGCCTCAGCTTCTCCCCCGTCCGGCCATCCGAGTCCGGTGGCAAGGGGGTGGTGGAGGTGGAAGTCTCCACCCCGTTGATCCCGTGCTGGGAGGGCTCCAGCTGCTCGTGTTTCGGCGCAGTGGCATCCGGGCGGGGGTGGGACTCAGACCCGGCGATGTGGTTCTGGTCCTCTGAAAGGCATGGCTCAGAGTTCTTCCTGTATGACAGGACGAGGAGGTCCGTGATGACATCACCATGACAAGCAGCCCCCCCACCACTTTTAAAGCTGAGCTAAGCACTGAAAACGAACAGATGCTGGATATGTTAGTGTATAGAGAGGTGATATTGGGTGTGGCATACATTGCTGTGTGTGTGTTTGCTTTTGTGAGTATTTGTGTGTGTGTGTGTGTGTGTGTGTGCATGAGAGAGAGAGCCAGGGAGAGAGAGAGTGTGTGCGTGTGTCTATTCGTGTGATTGTGTGTGTGTGTCTGTTTGTGTGATTGTGTGCATGTGTGTGTGTGTCTACCCCGTTGGAGGTGAGATGTGGACTCTAGCCGCCTGCTTCATGGCGTGGATCCAACCCTCCTGATCCTCCACACTCTCAGTGCTGAAGTAATACGTGCGAGTCCCAGCGTGCTCCACCTGCAAACAGAACGCAATACTCCCCTTAAGCTCTCCCCCTACCTCCTCCTCCTCCTCCTCTCTTTCAAACCACACCTGCAAGAAAGACAGAGAGAAAGGGGGAAGCAAGGAAAGATAATCATTAGTTTTCAAAATACTTCAACCATCGACACCACCACCAAGCACACACACACAAAAAAACCACGAGAACATGCAAAATGTGTGTTCATGCCAACACAATTCACAGAGAAGATCGTTGACATCCACAACAACTTGAGATACATTTTTTAAAATCCTGTAAGAAACTGTTAAAACTAGTCACAGAAACTAGTTAGCATACATTCCTGCCGCTCACCAAACACACTAAACAGGAAGCTATTTCTAGCATGCACTGAATGGAGAACACCTCGACTATTCCGTTATCAGCCTCCGACTCAAATATATGAGTCTTGGTCTTGTCCTGAAACATGTTAACATGCAGAAAGCAGAGGATTGGAAGAATTGGAAGAGTTCACACTAAAATACCTACGAGAGAGAGAGAGAGTTCATTTCTACACAGGTGGAGACCAGCTCCCTCAGGGGTCCTCAGTGGTGGAGGTGGTGAGAAAAAGAGGGACGACACAAGGTGAGGATAACCGGTTTGAGCGTGACGGACAGCTACTCAACTACAGGGTTAGGTGTGGTCTGGAAGGTAACACACTGAAAACACACTGTGAACGTAGTCAACCACCTTCATTTAGCTGTTACTATAATGCTACTGGAGTTAATTTTCTGAAGGAGGAGGCAGTTAGTAGATTTGTGGTATTGTTATAGGGAAATGTAGTTGATACTAAACAATGTAGACTTGGCATTACATATGATTTAAAACAGATTAGTCTATAATAACCATCTGTTTTTAATGATTTAAGGCATTGTGTACCACAGAACATATGTGAGCTGATTCCAGTGATTTCATCTAATTAAAGTGCACAGATATGTGCACACACACACAGACACACACACACACACACACACAGACACACACAGACACACAGACACACACAGAAAGCTCAGTCATAGTACATTGCAGCTAAGAGACTTCACCACATGGAGGCACCACCAACACCGAGAGAGAGAACTTCTTATATACAGTCATTGTTTTAGCAAAGATCACAAAAAAGGGTCATCATCAAACCTGAAATATCCATGAACTCACATATGACCAGGACATACACCAGGCTTTAGCAAGGCCATACCATGACTGTGGATATAAACCAAAGTCCATCTTACATTAGATGCGGTATGACTATATATCAACAAGGTGCATCACCATACTTTAGCATCAGCTTGTCTGTGTTAAACCTCTCTCACAAGTCTTTCCTCTGTGCATCAAATAACATTGCAAGGAGCATGCAAGATCTCCATTCCCCATTCTCCAACGCCCCTGGTGAATTTGCCAAAAGTGACTGCTTAAATACATGACCTCAGTATTCTAGAGTTTCCAGAACATTCTGCATGGAGGTGAAAAAAAACACATCCACAGAAGTCTGTGTCTTCCAGTGCCATGTGGGTGGGTGCTTCTCACAGTCATGGCTTTATGGCAGGCAGTGAACCGCTCTGTGTGAGACAATCAGCCAAGCCATCGATTTATTCAACCACAGCTACTGTTGTAATATAGTCTATTAATCATGAGCAAGGCACTCCAGAACATACAGTCCCTCTGTGGGTGAGCTACCACTATCTTATATACACAATGAATCACAAGCTCCTGTTATAACACTTCAAGGGTGTGGCTTTATCGTGTTTACAGCACACGATAAGCTTCTGGAAGCATTAGGTCTTTTTAAATATGTGAAGAACAAATCAAGATATTCTTGATTCTCTGAATTGTATAGCAGCATTGAAGTTAGTTCAAAATAGTAAAGACCTTTATAGTACAATGTAACTGTGTGATATGACAAAATGGTGATGGCATTTGTGGGCGACCCTACAGCGAGAAGCCTCGTGATTGGTCTATGGAAAGCAGCCTCGTGATTGGTCTATGGAGAGAAGCCTCGTGATTGGACTACACAGGCAGGAAAGCAGCCTGCTGAGAAGTTTGAGCGAATCATTTTGCACCTTAGACTGAAACAAACTCAAGATAACTCCAAATCATCCAGCAGAACTGAAACATTTTGATTAAAAAGATCAATCAACAACAACAACAACAAAAACGAACATTTATCACCGCAGCTCCCGATGTAAAACACATTTCACCCTCCAATGCGGGCTGATCCCCAAGGCTGCCTGTTTCCTGTCCGTATCTCTACACAGCAGTGCACATGATGCACTTGGTGAATTTGCTACTTCCGATTTGATCTGCCAGAAACCATCGAGGCCGGTGGGTCGACGTAAAACTCGTCCGAAATACTCACATTTTGCACAGCTGCTCCTTTTACAGAGACTCGAGAAAAACCGGTCGCACATGAAACCAACGCGCCATGCCATGCTGCCGCAGGACCTGGCCGGCCCCTTGTAGCTGTTCCCAGGTATCTTCTTTTGCCTACACATGCAGCCTCTCCCTTTCGAAAATGTCAGACGCTCCCTTAACCACTGCTTCATTTTAGGGCCTTGGGAAATTGAGCTGGCATTCTCTGCCTGAATTCACGGAGACGTTGTTGTCACCGTTGGAATTTCCAGATGCATGACTCCCTGCAGGTACACTTCACGGTTGATCCAACACTCTCAGAGCTCCTTTCTTATGCCTCTTAGTCACAAGCATCACAACTTACTGACTAGAAAAACCACCGTTATCGTAACACCTTTCACACATAAGTAAGACATCTTGTGATGGGGAGCACATACCATTAGAGGTGTTTGGCAAAACTTTGGGAGGAGTCACTTGAAAATAAAAGTTCTAATAAATAACGTACTCCACATGAGTTTTGAGGTCAGCCATGTGGTTCTCGCAGTTCCAGGTGCACTGAGCACAGATTGCACTGTACTTCACCTCATACATGTTTACATACATTAGACTTAAAAAAAAAAGACACAAATCTTCTTCCTGCTACCACCATCCTTTACCAAAGCCAAATGGTCCAACAGCCATTAACACAGACAGCTGACTTAACTGTTCTATATTTAGATGTCAGGGCTTAATTATAACCTCAATCAAACAGCCTGTTAAGAGAAACGGCCTGTGTGAAACAGCCCAAGCCCGTGTGAGGGAAGGCTGTTTCTCTTACGAACCTGCGCCCAATATGTTCCACTGGAGTATCTGAGGTCCTCAACCCCACAGCTATTTGAGAAGGATCGCATACTGACAAGGTATTTACACCAAGGCCAAAGCAAAACAACTCCAGCCTGGACGCACCGTGCACGGTTTACACTGGCAAGAGGAAGGACGCCACACGGCAAAGATCATCTCCAGCTACGTTACACACCCACTGCTTTGCTTTCCTCCACTGTAAACACTCGAACGTTATACTGGCTCTGTGTAATTTGCCACCTGATGCAACCTGTGGCAACAAACTACAGCGCAGGGGTGCACAGCATCAGACTTGTGGAACAAAAGCAGGTCCTAGATTTGGGCCACAGGTAACCTGAGCCTGGCCTGTTGTCTTGAGCAGTTCTCAGCCGCTCCTGCGAGACCAGGAAGGGGGGGGGGAGTCTTGGAGTCTTGATTTCCGTAGCGTTGCAATGAGGATGAGGATGAGGCAGTGGTGACATTTATGGTGGTGAACTATAGCGCCGATGATTCACATCCGTTGAGTCATGTATAATGCTTTAAGGGTAAAGTCCTTCAAGAAGCTTTCAGCTCAGCGTGGGACTAAGAATACCAGAGAAAAAAGTCACTATAGATCAAGAGGTTATTCAAAGAAGCAGCATTTTAAAACACTAGGCCTTCTGAAGTACCAGATTCCCTGAGAGGTAATACAGACTTACTGTGAAGTACTATGACTGACTCCAAATCAATTTTCAGGCCAGTTCCTATTTCATGTATGTGACCTGTGAAGGACACAATGCTGGTTTCATGGTCTGACCTCTAGATGTTTCTGCTCCACACACCTGCTGTATTGTACAGGAGAGAGCATTCGTTGACAAAAACGTTGCCCTACCGCTTCAAAGTTCATCTCCTCTCCAACACATCCCAATAAACCTAGCAATGCATTCCACCTCGTGGTCCAACATTGGTCCTAAATAACCAAAGCAATCGAGTTAATATCTCTCTTAACGAGTCAGAACTGTTGCTAACTTGATCACTGGCTTCACCTTCTTGTGGGATATAATCGCAGTCCATCAACAGAGTGGCAAGCCCGGCCCAGCCCAGAACTAGAGCAGACCAGAGCAGCCCAGAGCAGAAAACAGCAGGCCAGACCAAAGCAATGCTGCTTTTCTGTGCTATTGAACAGTTTCTTGAGAGTAAGAAGGGCCAACAGAGCAGCAAACCTGTCCACCTAGTGACCCTGCCCACCTAACCCAGATCATTGAGCATTCACTTCAACCACCATTCATCCACCTCTGAAAGTTCCTCGATATCTCCACCCAGGCAGTTCTAATTTTTTTTTCCAGCCAGCTTCACGTAGGTAACACACTGTAACCTCCGTGTTTGATTGCGATGGTTTCCGATAAGGGCCTGAGGCAGGCTGAGCGGCGGACAAAGCCAGCACAGATAAACACGGCGCGGAGAAAGTGCGAGACGCTTCGCCACCTCCATCAAACATCACAATGAACCCGTAGAGCTGATTTTCTCCGACCGAAGACAACAGATACCATGACCGTGTTCCACAGCTGGAGATGAACATATGCAAACACACACACTCAAACTTACACTCATACATCCACGCGAGCAAAGCGCAGACAGCTAGAGCACTCACCGTGGCATTGACAAAGCAGATGTATGTGCGAGACCCAGCGGGATGCAGGACGGTGGGGCGAGACGGGGTAATTACTGATTACTGCAACCAATAATCACTAGGCATCTGTGAGAGAAGATGACTGTGTGTTCGCGGTCTCGACAGTCTCCGTCTAGCACACGCATGCGCTCACACACCCACACACTGCGTAGCCTTCCACCGTCAGAGTGTTCGGCGAGCACGGGGTCCCAGTTCCATACTGAGTAAACACACAACATGGCCGGTGCGAAGCGCCGCTTCACTCCCACGCTTAGGCCAAGGTGCCCAGCAAACAGCCGGGGGGGGGAGGGAGGGAGGGAGGCAGACCCAGGCAGTCAGGAAGAGTACAGCTAGTCCATACCAGCAGGACAAACAGCCTTCCTGTGCCTTCAACGCACATCCCAGATCTGTGTAAACACTCAAACCAGGTCATCCTTTAATCGAAGCACCGGAAAACGATCAGGGAAGAAATGGGAGAAACTTGGAAATTCCAAGTAAAGATAACTGGCTCTGCGCTAATTAGTTTTTACAAAACACTTCCACGCTTTTCCAGGCCAAGAGCATCTGACACAGAGTTAGCAGGCCAGTGGAGGGGTGGAGCTGGAGGAGCGAGTGGAAGGGTGAGCACCCCCGCCAGCGGCTGTTGGCGCTCCGGCCCAGCCCCATGTCCCAACTCCCAACAGGACACAAACCAGGCACAACTGGTTTTCTTATCAGCCTGTGTCCTCGTGTTCTGGGAACTGACCTGTGCTGTTGGATCTGTGACCAGAAAGCATCCGAGCGAAGAATCAGATTCCTTTCTTGTCTCCCTAAACAAATCCATCAGCATTCTGACCGTGGGAGTCTTCAAGCCTGACCACAGCATAAGGGTCACTAACAATGACGCACAGCTTTGTATATTCTGTATAGTGCAGGACAGGCTTGGGGGGGGGGGGACTACACAATGTATTGTTTGCTGATTATTGTTCTAATACTGGCCTTTGAATTAATGATGTAATTGATCTTTAGGTAAATATTTTTTTGTGTGTATGTGCTGTGAGTCTCTCCACCAATCATTAGATGCTCAGGGTGTTTTGTTGGCGTCCTGAAGAATCGCAACATTCTTGCGAACAGAAAATTGTGGAGATGCTTTTAGTAATAACAGGCCAGTTTTGAACTTTGCCACACTGCAGGTTTTCCAGAAGCCTATGTTTTGAACATACTGCAAGGCATATCACAGTATGCAGTGACAGAATAATGATGTGATGTTTTGTCCATATTGTGCTGCTTGACTGCAGTGGGAGGTGTGTGTGTGTGTGTGTGTGTGTGTGTGTGTGTGTGTGTGTGTTGGGGGTGGTGATGCAGCTTTACTGCAGTTATGTAATCCCTCTTCATCAATATTCAAGCAGTGCTATTCTGAGGCGAAGGACGGTACCCCTGCAAGTGTGTGTGTGTGTGTGTGTGTGTGTGTGTGTGTGTGTGTGTGTGTTTATGTGCCTGTGTGTGTTAATGTGGGAGCATGTGTGTGACTGTCTGATCTTTACAGCTTTGTTACAAAAAGAAGAAGACAGATATACAAATATATATATATATAGAGAGAGAGAGAGAGACAGAGAGAAAGAGAGAGAGAGAAAGAGAGAGAGAGAGAAAGAGAGAGAGAGAGACAGAGAGAGAGAGACAGAGAGAGAGAGAGAGAGAGAGAGAGGGAGAGAGAGA
>JAOXYF010000019.1:2616700-2630544 GCA_028565775.1 Sternarchorhynchus goeldii
ATATATATATATACACACACACACACACACACACACACACACACACACACACACACACACACACACACACACACACAGCAGATTCCAAGTGAAAGTGTATATACACACATGCACACTTTCTTATATTTTTAGTGAGCAGGGCTTCTGGGTAGAAGGACAATAAACAAAACAGGCCTGGTGTGATTCTACCAGGAAGTGTAAGTGTGATCTCCTCTCCGCCCTGCGGGAGTAAGAGACACTTTTCCCCGTAACCTCACACAGTGCCGGCGGTAGCATCCTCCTACACACACGCACGTACGTCTTTCTCCCGTATTGTTTTGGATTTCCACCGACTCCATTGCACTTCCTTGTTGCTGCTTCGTGGACATCTTAAACCAGCTTCAGTTACTGGTTTGCCTTGTGGGTTTGGAGGTGAAAGCCGCACGTAGTGTGTGTGAACGAAATCCAAGCCAGCAACCTGCCCTCCCAGTGCTGGAGTTCATACATGGTACCCACAAAGAGATAATGTGTGGAAACACACCCACATGCACGCATACACACACACTCAAACGTACACACACAGACATACACATACACACATATGCAGTTTACAAAGGCACACAAACACAAGCAGAAATATTAAAGTCAAAGGAAAGTCTGTTCCAGTGCAAAACAAACCAGCATAATAAATCACAAGTTCATAGTTTACACTGAATTCTGTGCTCAGATTACCCTGGTTGTGGCACTTTGTGCTGTGAGTTCAGGAACAGTTGGTTGGAGTTTTTGCTCCAGCTTAGCTGTCACTGTTGAACGCCAAGCCCAGAAAAGGGAACAGAGACACAAAGTCCTGTATCTACATCCTAAGGGTATGAAAGAGACCCAGGTGACCGAATGACAGAGAGGATCAGTGGAGACAAAGAAAGTGAGAAAAAGAGAGTAACTGAGAGAAAGAGAGAGAGAGAGATAGAGACAGATAGGGACAGAGAAAAGAAAAGAGAGAGATGGAGAGAGACAGCAAGACCGGTTGTCAGGGGATCCTGTCAGAATCAGAGTACAGGGTTATCATGACAGTGATGGTTACTCGGGGCGACGAGGTAGGCTGGTACATCCAATCAGACACCTCGCTGAAGCAGGACCCCGCAATCACAGCCCGCAGGCCTGCATCACATCCACCTAAACAGACTCCTCCACCCTGGAGCCACGCTGTCACCCACTCCACCCCCTCTATAATCGAAAACATATACATAAAATAAACTCAACACTGTGGAAAGTGTTATGTCTTATGCACTGTGGAAAGGAATCGCCTGACAAACTCAAACAGTTAACCACCAGGGGTCACTAATGAGAAAAAGCTGAAAAGTGCTCTGGTTAGTAGGGAGATGTGAAGGGTGTTTCAGTACACAAGCCACTATGATCTCTCTGGCTGGGTGTGATTTTGGCATCACAATACTCCTGGTTTTGTCCCTGGTGACAGTGAAACACCCACAATGCCCTAGGTGTTACAAAAACAATGGCAGCCAAGCACTATTAGTAACCCCAGTGATACCAAAGCAAACAAATCATTAACCAACCAATCACTCCTAACCCTGTTCTGTAAAGACAGCTCAGCCTTTAATGAATAGATGACAGGACATATAAATGTGGCCTCTTTTGGTACAGGATCCAAAGAACCCATTCAGACGTTCCAGGCAGAACCAGTGAGAACTAAACTTGACATATCCAAGCAAATATCCGAGTCTTCCTGCCCAACGAGGCCAGAGGGTCCTGGAAGGATTTAACTCATGGCTCTGTGATCCTCATCCCTAACTGCTTATGGCTTGGATTCACTGTGTTTTTGATTATTTCACCTGTGTAATGCTGCATAGTATTGCTTTTCTCTCCTTACATGCAGATTTATTGCTAACCAGCGCTAACAACCTAGTATAAGTATCAGCTACATACCCATATCCAGTATGGGTTCCGTACATATGCAGTATTATGCTTTGCAATTCTGCGACAGACGGAGCTGTTCTGACAACATGCAGGCACACACACACACACACACGCTGATGTATATTTGGATAGGACCAATTCATGCCTATCCCAAAGTTCTTCAAAATGATGTCAGAAACAGTCACCATGAAACCCACGTGCTTTCCCAGGCGTGAAATCAGCCGGAAAACCGACTAAGTACACGCTCTTAAGTGCCGTATCTCTTTCACCCTTATTATGTAATCGTGACTCACAGCAATTGGGGAGAAAACTAAGCATTGTATGATCTATTACAATAGCCTGTGAAAAGCCGGAAAGACTGCAATTATGCAGTCATAAACAAACGACAAAGATCTGCCCATGCATCAAAGGCTTTTAAGAATCTGTGCTCATAAACTGGCCAAACAGATCTAGCAGCCCAGATTAAACATACAACTCTCCTTTTAGGCGCTAAATGCACACAGAAATCCACCGGCAAGAGCAAACCAGCCGAAGGCTCACGGCGTCCAGCCGGCACCCTGCGAAAGACCCAGCTAAAGGGCAGCGGCCGGGCACAGCTCAAGCTGCCAGCTGTACTGTGATGGCATAAACACACTCGAGACAAATCACCAAGGTTTCTCAAGCTGCTCGCTTTCAGCGGAACGGTACAGTCTACCGGCACGGCAACAAACGCTGCTCCAAACGCTCACGCTGAGCAGCGGGGCGGGCGAGCGGGCAGGACGGGCACAGCTCACGCGCTTCAGCCAGGCAGCTCAAATTCGAATGCATTTCTACAGAACGGCCCTTGTCAGGCGACGCCGCATTTAAATGAAGACAAATTCAGGAAACTGAATGGTGTTTGAATAAGCAAATGGCGTTGCACGCAGATGCTGGCTGCAGGCGAGTGCGGCGGGTGAAGAGCGTACCTTTGTAGTAGAAGAGGCAGCGATCTGCGAGCACGAACCAGCGCTTGTTCCACTGCTTCACGCCGCTGCTGGCCTGCAGGATGCAACCACAGCCCATGAACCACAAACCAGCAGCGTCTCCACGACTACGCAGAGCTCAGACGGACGGGGTCGTTCGAGTTTGGCGGCAGGGGTTGGGGTTAGTGTCCTAACAGCCGTCCATCATGTACGGGGTGTACAGAAAGTTTTTTTTTGGGGGGGGAGGGGTGGTTTCCACATTTTGGTACATTTCAGATGATTTTTTAAATGGATTCAGCTCAGTCCATATGAATCCATCTATTTTTACATAAGTATTCAGGCCCTTTGTTATGATACAACTGAGCTCTACTTCTATCACTGATCATTGAAAAGCTTCTGTATTCTCACTGGAGTCCAGTTCTGTCTAAATGAATGAATTGGACATAATTAGGAAAGGCGCACACTGGTCTATATTATACTTTATGCAGAGTGTCAGAGTGGAAAAACAAAACATGAGGATGGGGGAACTGGCCCATACACGAAGAAAGAGCATGGTGGTCTTGATCCTACATTATCAGATGGAAGAAGTCGGGAACCACCAACAGTCTTCCTACATATGGCCACCCATCCAGCCATTCAGGGATGAAGGGTCTTGGTCAGACAGGTAATCAACAGCCCAGTGGTCTCAATGAATCCATTATCCAATCAGGCCTTTATGGTAGAGTAGCCAGACAAACAAAAGGCATATTAGAGTCTGTTTGAAGTTTGCCAAATGGCACCTGGACAAGTCTCCGACCATGAGAAGCAAGAGCTTCTGGTCTGATGAAACTAAGATTGAACTACTTTGCCCCACTTTCCAGGGGCATGTATGGAAAAAACCAAGGAAACCAAGCACAGAGCTTCAGTCCATAAATACCATGGAATGGTGGTGACATCATTACTGCCACTCCTACAGTCAAATCCTGTATTCAGTCAATGTGATGGAAGCAGCATGATTGGGGATGTTTTGGTGGCAAAGCCTGGGAGACTAGTCAGAATACAGGGAAAGATGGATGTAGAAAACTATATATAGAGCAATCTTGGATGAAAACCTTTTCAGGATGCCTACAGAACTCTGTGTAAGGCTGTGCCAAAGGTTTACATTTCAACAAGATGACCGAAGGAATACTGCCAAGAGAACACAGTTAAACTGAGAGTAGCCTGGAACATAGTCCGGACCTGAAACCAACAGAGCATTTCTGGAGAGACCTGAAAATGGCTGTGCACCAATGTTCTCCATCCAACCTGGCTGAGCTTGAATGATTCTGTCAAGAAGAATTGGAAAAAACTTGCAACACAAAAGTGTGCCTAACTCCCAAGAAGACTTTAGGTTGTCATTTTTGGCAAAGGTGCTTGAACCCAGTAAAGGGTCTGAATAATTATATAAATGGAATTGTTCAGCTTTTTAATTTTTATACATTTACAAAATATTCCAAAAACCTGGTTTTGCTTTATCAATGTGGAATATTATGTGTAGATTTATGAGGAAAAACCAAGCTGAGAGAATTCTGAAACATACAAAACTGTGGAAAACTAGAAAGAATAACTTACTATCTTCACTCACATGTGGCACATTGAGATTTGTGATTAACACCTGAATGCATATCTATCATCAGTAATAGTGAACTAAACTAGATTGATTAGACTGAACTAGATTAGACTGAACTAAACTAGATTGTTTTGAACTGAATTGGACTGGTTTGAACGGAACGGCAGTGGACCTGAGGGGGAGCCATGGGGAACGCACCTGTTTGTGGAGCCAGCCTTGCTTGGTCACCTCAGCTTTGGGGTTGCGGCGCATCGAGTTGGAACGCTTCCCGAAGGTGGCGGCTTTCTTGGGCGTGCGTGAGCCCTGCTGGGGAAGGAGCACCAAAGGAGAAGGTTTCAAAACCCAGGACACGGGAACTGCCGAACTCACACAGAACAGCACAAGGGTAACTCATAGAGCCCTGCACACGAGCAGTCTGGGTGATGCGAATCACACACCACAAAACATACAGATCATTTCTGAAGTAATAAACTAGTGTTTCATAATCCCTCTACTGGATTCCACCTGAACTGCATTGTGTGTGTTTTTTTTTTCTAGTTTTACACATCTGATGCTGCTCCCAGAGGGCTTGTTAATTAGCTCCTGAGCTGGATGGAACACGACAACACTAAAACCAACTCAAGGTCTAAGTACAAACACAGTACTAACACTCTGGGGTTCACAGTTATGTGCCATTGTAATTAATATATAGTTCACTGTATACAGTATTATAATGTTCTTTAATTAATAATTTTAATCTGTAGATTAAAGTGATGGATTACACCAACCCTCTGGACACAAATAAGGATAGGTTGGATTTAAATTTGGATTAAATTGGATTTAAATCAGTCAAAACTCAAAGGGCTATAATAAGTTTGTTCTGCAGTCTTAAACATTTTGCCACTGCATATTTTAACCTTCAAAAGAAAACGAAAAGGGTTTTTTTTGGCCTGCGTCTTATCATATGCCATCACTCTGCTCCTGAGCGCTGTTGTGACGTGGCGGTACTGACCCGTGCGTGGTTCTGGAGCTCCGGGCCGGGCTCGGATACCATGCTGATGTTGTTGGCGTTGCTGTTGGCCTCGCCGGCGACGTTCGTGGGGCCCCTGCCACCCGCTTTGCCATTCATGTCCAAATCGGAGCTCCTGCGTTCACACCAGCATGAGAGGTGAGCGGCCATACTCCTCATCGCCAGTCCCACGCCCCCCTCCCCGTCCCCCCGACGTGGGCAGCGCTCAAAACAATATGCCGAGACTCGGGAACGTGGAAAGGGAGGAACGAGGAAAGGACACAGAGGAATTATGGGAGCAGGGCACTCGCGAGCGCACGGGGCCCCTATTTTTATCCCCTTCTGACGACGGCACACGGCCGCACCCCGGCGGCTTCAGTTAAAAACAGGCAATGGTTTACAAAGAATGTGATCGGAGTGGGAAGCCCAGAAGAGAGAGGGATGAGAGCTGAGGGAGAGGGAAAGAGAGAGAGAGAGAGAGAGAGAGAGAGAGAGAGAGAGAGAGAAAGAGAGAGAGAGTGAGAGAGAGATGGAGTGTGGAAAAGAGAGAAATAAAGAGAGGGAGGGAGTGAGAAAGAAAAAAATTTAATAGTGAGTAAAAAGAGAGAGAAAGAGAGAGAGAGAAAGAGAGAGAGAGGCTACACACTGCCCATGCTGACCTGCTCTCACCGATCACCCTGGCCAATCCTCGCCCTCCGCACCAGTCATTGATCTGCTGACCGGACAAATTTATAACTGAACCTCCAGAGCTCACAGCCAACTCAGGCCTGTGCATTACAATCACCCTGCACCCTGAGCAAGCCTGCATAGGACGAATTCTCAACCTGTAAGCGTCTCTTTGGCACATATCAAAGAAAACAGCTCACTGGAAACACAGTACTGAACACATCAATAAGGACTCATCAAACTCTTACGTAATGTAGTCATAATGTAGTCATTAAATCACACCATGAACCCCACACATTAGCACCTGAACAAGCCCAGACAGAAAACATCACTGAACTAATTAGCTCGGGTTAATTTAAGCTAAGATGCAAAGAGCAGCTTCGTTCCACTGGTTCCCAGCGCCAGGGTAGGGATTTAATTTCATCTGACCAATGAGGACTTCTCTTTTGGTTGTACCATACATTATTAATGTGCTGTCACTGTAGTCCATCAGTACAGCACTGTATCGATCTGTGTCAATGCACTGCATGGAGCAACAAGAGAGGCGAGGGTGCTGTGTGCAAACTAGACCATTCTCTACACATCCTCTACAGAGTTCCATCTAAAACATCAAGAAGAAGATCGTCCATACATGCATTCGGCGCTTGCAGATATCTTCATGCTCAGTTTCCATTAAGGAAATAAACACACAGCAACTTTGTTAATGCCAAACAGCTACAGACAGCTATTTTGGTTATGTTTTGATGTTATGTTCATGAGTTTACCTTGATATGACGAGTAAGGTTTGCCTCAACAATGACTTCCTGCATTAAAACTATCATTAAAAGCATGTACATAAAGACAGTATCTACCGAGGTTATATCTTCTAAGGTATATGCTGGTTATTTAATATGCTGAGGTGTTACAGGCCATGCTTGGGGATGAAACCATTTTGGAAAAAGAATATTTGACATGTAGTAGGTCTGAAGAAACCCAAGTCCAAGCCATGAGTAGGTTTCAGTTTGTTGTGAAGGACTGTGGAAGAGCTGTTCATTTGTATATTTATCTTTTAGCTACCATGACAGGATTTTACATGACGCTGCTGATGAGGTGGTGTTGAGAACCTAGCAACAGTCATGTGTAGCTGTTCCGGGTGCCAG
Organism: Sternarchorhynchus goeldii; assembly: GCA_028565775.1. Taxonomy (NCBI): domain Eukaryota; kingdom Metazoa; phylum Chordata; class Actinopteri; order Gymnotiformes; family Apteronotidae; genus Sternarchorhynchus; species Sternarchorhynchus goeldii. The sequence goes on from JAOXYF010000019.1 coordinate 2,623,934, forward strand.
GACCTTTAGTAACTGATCCTAACTCTGTGTTCCTGCGCCAGCCCTTTGATAGAGCTAGAATATAATCCACATTCCAGCAGTTACTCCTGTCACATGCTGAAAACCTACACACACACACACACACCTTCTCCAGAAGAAACAAAAGCGACCCGTCTGGATGGCAGCTGGGTTCAGAAACACCTTGTGAAATCTGGAATATCTGTTTCAGCTTCCTATCTGATGCAGTGTGTGCATGTGCGTGTGTCTCTTCTGCTCAGCGATCACCCTGGAGGTGTTTTTCAGAAACTAGTTCTACGCTTCGAGGGAAGCCAGGGCCGGTTTCACAGAGTCTGCAGTGCGTCTCTGAATGACCCCGCTGAGACCACAGCTGATCTGATCACACTCAGACAGCTCTCTGATGGACACGGACATATCAGACCTTCTGCAGTTTTTATCCAATTAGGCTCCTTTACTGTTGGGCGAGAAATGTTATTTTAAACAATAAAAACACAGGCAGACGTGTGTGCAGACGTACGGTAGGACTTTGTGGACGTGTCCGTTCTCTTCCAGACGGCTGTGGATCACTGAGTGCACGGCTGGCCCAATCGGGTCATTCTGGCTGAGAAGTAGGAGGCAGACAAACAGCAGAGAAAATGAGAGGTAAACACCAACAGGTGAATAAATGAAGTAAACACAAACAGCAGAGGAAATGTGAAGTAAACAAAAACAGCGGAATAAATGTGTTGTAAACACAGACAGCAGAGGAAATGTGCTGTAAACACAAACAGCAGAGGAAATGTGAAGTAAACAAAAACAGTGGAATAAATGCTGTAAACACAAACAGTGGAGTAAATGTGCTGTAAACACAAACAGCAGAGGAAATGTGAAGTAAACAAAAACAGCGGAATAAATGTGCTGTAAACACAGACAGTGGAGTAAATGTGCTGTAAACACAAACAGTGGAGTAAATGTGCTGTAAACAGACAGTGGAGTAAATGTGCTGTAAACACACTGGCTCTTCTCCAAACGAGTCACAACAATCCGTTAAAACACTAAAACACAGGCAGATTGCTTATTTAATAATTCAACAGCCAACATTGCAATGTTACACTTAATCAATATAATCAGTTTTGAGGTTTGTGTATAAGACTAAAATGTTCTCACTATTACAGGAAACAATAACCTTTGATATTAAGGGATTTTTAGCTGCTCTCTGCTTAAGAGGCTTTGCTGTTTAGAGAAACTATAAAACATTTCCGTTTGGTTCATGTGGGTTAGGGTGTGATGTTGACAAAACATACAGACAAGTCAGTGAACATGACCCACAGAGACAGCAACACAAGAAACATGTGTTTTTGATGATAGCATCACTGTGCCAAAAATAAATATTAAAATACTACTCATAAAGTGTGGAAGGAACAGGTATTCGTCTTTGCCTGTCTCAACATTTATCATCTCCAAAGTCACTGCTGCCTGCCGTGTACACACACACCTGTTTTGCCTTTAACTTGTCAGACAAGTCCTACTTCAGGCTGACCATGGTGTCCTGTCCCACTTTAAGTTAGTGTCATAGACGGCGGACTCCAGGGACTCTGCTGGGCCCTGCTCAGTGCTCATATGTTGAATGTGCACGTGCTCCCGTCTAAAGCCCCTCATCCACCCCCCTCACCACCAAATCCCACCCGCTCCTCGCTCACTGATGCAGGTGCAAGCACAAACAGGTGCCCTGGGAGTTTACGCAGCTCACAGAGCCTGATTAACCTGCATCCTACTGCCTGTCGCAAAAGGCAGGGAGACGAAACCGGTAGGCTTCAGACCGGAGCCTGGCGACTAAACGAGCCGCCGCAGGCCGAGGGAAACGGCGCTTGTGCACGCGACGCTCCCCGCGGCTGGGGTTCGGTCCCAGCTGCGCCGCGTGCTGCTGATGGTTAGAATGGAAGGAGCAGAGCGTGGTGGGGAGCACGGCGGCCGGGGGCCTGCCTAGGCTGAAGGGTCGAGCCGAGGTGAATCGGAGGCTCGTGTGTGGCTCACAGAGCTCGGCGGGGAAGTTGCAGAAAGCTCTGGAAGTGTGGGGAAGCCTGCTGAATTCTTGGCTCTGCTAGATAATACAGGCGCTAGCTGTCTGGGTAGTCTTCTAGTCTGCACACACCCACACATGCACATGTGCACACACACACACACACGCGCACACACACGCACACACGCACGCACACTGACAGATAGGTAGAGGACAAGGGACACCAGCCAGGAATACAGTCACTGTGGAGGCATGTACCTCCAAAGAAACACATGCCAGATCGTTACTCACACCCCCATAACACAGAAAAACACAAGAGAAAGACATGTAGAACACCAGCGCCACCTCTGAGAGAGCAGATTGAGGTGTGTGTGTGTGTGTGTGTGTGTGTGTGTGTGTGTGTTTTGACTTGGTCTCTTACGGTCTTATACCTGGGCATGCTTCCTCATGCATAACCCATAAACATAGACACGCAACACAGCACCCTACATATAACCACACAGCACATACCTATATGCCATAAACCATACAACCACACACCAAGTAACTGTATACCATATACACCATAATGATATAACCATATAACCAATATATAAAACCACAACAACACAGGCTGCTTGCTGATCGAATTCTCATTACGCCAAAACGATTTCAGACCAATTTAACAACACTCATATTTCAGTGCCAGAGTCGAGCACATGGTCAGCACTCTAACAGTCATTATGCACTGCAGTCATGCTGAATTAAAACACACACGCACACACACACACACATACACACACACAAACCCGCCACGCGCTGAGACACAAACGCCCGCACCGATTTTCTCTCGGAGTTGAGGATGTCTCCCTCCAGCACTGCATTGCAGGTCTTGCTTGACCTCGAGCTCCGAGTTTCCCATCATGCAGCTTCAGTAGCTGCCTGCCTGGCCGCCTGTCTCTTCGGCTCGGTGGCAATAAACTTCCCCCTCTCTCCCCTCCTCTCTCCCTCTCTCCTCCTCTCTCTCCCTCTATCTCCGCTGTCCACCGGGAGAGCGTGCCATCACTGTCCCCGCCACACGTACCTCACTCTCCGGTCCGCTCGGAACTTCAGCATTTTCCCCTGGATCAATCATATAACAGACGTGGTGAGCGCAGGCTAGGTGAAGAGAGAGGGAGAGAGAGAGAGGGAGAGAGAGAGAGAGAGAGAGAGAGAGAGAGAGAGACAGAGAGAGAGAGAGAGAGAGAGAGAGGGAGAGAGAGACAGAGAGAGAGAGAGAGAGAGAGAGAGCTGCTAGCTTGCGATACCAGAGTCTTTATTGCTGTTGCTGTAGGGTGTTGGATACAATAATTGCTGCCCTCCTTTCTCTCCTTGAGAACGTGCACTGTACCAGACAGCCTCTATATCTCTCTCTCTCTCCCTTCTCTCTCTCTCCTCCACTCTCTCCCTTGCTCCCCCTTTCCCTATATCTCTCTCATGCTCTCCTGCCTTTCCAGAACTGCACGGCTCAGCTTGTTTATAGGACTCTCTCTCTCACTCTCTCGATATGTCCCTCACTCTCTCTCTCTCTCTCTCTCTCTCACGATATGTCCCTCACTCTCTCTCTCTCTCTCTCTCTCACGATATGTCCCTCACTCTCTCTCTCTCTCTCTCTCTCACTCTCTCTCTCTCACGATATGTCCCTCACTCTCTCTCTCTCTCTCTCACGATATGTCCCTCACTCTCTCTCTCTCTCTCACACGATATGTCCCTCACTCTCTCTCTGTCTCTCTCTCTCTCTCACGATATGTCCCTCACTCTCTCTCTCTCACTCTTTCGATATGTCCCTCACTCTCTCTCTCTCTCACTCTCTCGATATGTCCCTCACTCTCTCTCTCTCACTCTCTTGATATGTCCCTCACTCTCTCTCTCTCTCACTCTCTCGATATGTCCCTCACTCACTCTCTCTCTCACTCTCTTGATATGTCCCTCACTCTCTCTCTCTCTGTCTCTCTCTCACTCCCTCGATACGTCCCTCACTCTCTCTCTCTCGCTCTCTCTCTCTCTCTCTCTTGATAAATCCCTCACCCTCTCCTTCTCTCTCTCACCTCCTCTTCTGTTCAGTCTCTCGAGCTCATTTTGTTTGTTCTCCACAGTAGTGACTGATACAGAAGGACTTACACGGGATCCTAAAATCAGAGGGGAGAAATATGGACACTCCCCCCAGCTCCTGTGTCAGGCCACTGGGGACAGTCGTTACCAACGACCGAGCCGTGACAGAAAGAGAGGGAGGGGCGGAGAGATGAGAGACCAAAAAAAAAAAAAAAACACACGCACAAAAAAACAAAAGGCTCTAGCCATTCAGGTACTCCGTTCCACATTAGGCCCCTCCCCATTTCTCTTCCTACCCAGAGACACACACGAAGGTGCACATAAGCCAGTCCCGACCCACAAAAATTACATCCGTGTTTCATACAGGGACAACCTCAGCGCTAAAACCACAAAGCCAGGACTATGGCCACATTAAAATGTCACAATGTCAAAGCTAAAATAGATATGGAAATGCCTAGAGTACCTGATACGTATAATCTGAATCCAAAATATATCTGCATCCAGTGTGAAACAAAGACGAAGGCCATTTCAAAATAATAAAGATCATTCATTACAAGATGTCATGCTCCTGGCAACCAGCTCCAGCGAAATTAGAGAAGAAAACTGACTAAGGTGTTCACCTCAAGTCAGAATTTCATACAGTTCTCAAACTGCATCTCACACAAAGTCACACTTTATTCGCTCTCCGGTTGTGCGGCCTTGTGAAATTCCTACATGTCCATCGCATTAATTCATGAGGTCACTGGCTGTCCACTGTGATCAATACTGTAACGCACGTCTACTGAAAATCACCGGAGTCGACTGCATTGATGGTGACATCATCTCTCGCTGCTTAGTGAGGGTGCGCGCGTCCATATGGCCTCCCCTCGCTCCCACTGTGGACAGAATATGGTAGAGTCACGCACGCAGGAGAAAGCAGATTACATGTACCTCTGAAGGGGATTAGCTATGGCCCCCCTGCCTTGTGCGTCCTGTGCCGTTACCGCAGGTTTATATTACACAGACATCTTTATTTTAGGCTCCCTGTCTGTCCTATATTTTTTTGTCCGCGATTTAAATTAATCGTTGCAGATTTCGCTGTATGTAGCGACAACACAACTCTGTGCGCTAAACCGTCAACGTCACACCGCTCTGTTCTGTGCCAGTGATCGCGGGTGAAAGGGCAGGTGTTTATTCTGTTCATACGGACACAAGAACAAGAACGGCTACTGAGGGAGCACCTGGTCAGTTTTTTTTTTTTTGGTCTTAGAAAAGCTCTCAGGCATGCGCCCACTGCAAGTGCATTGGTTATGCTGATCTACGCCAACATGCTATGCTAAGCTATGCTAAAATGCTAATATACGCAGAGATGTGATGCACCCATTTGCTTCCTTACCGGCTGCTACGACCGGCCTTCAGACATGTGTAGCATCTGTGTAGTGTTGTGGAAAGCACACAGAACCTAATGAATTGAGGAAGGTCAGCCAGAGGGCCGGGCTGTTGTCAGTGCGTGTGGGAACTTGAAATGAATTCAATTAGCCGGCTCTCAGACTGAAGCAGCCCACTCACTCAGAGATCACAGAGGAGCACAACAGACAATCCCTTACGTGCGACTGCTGTGGAGGAGGAAAATATGCTTTGGGAGGTTTTGCAGATGCTTTTTGTGTGTCATGTTCCTGTGAAGCATGACTTTACATTAAAACAGCTCAGAGGTCACTGCAGTATGCAGATTTGCTACTGGCTTTTTGGATCTTTTCAATGATCGTTAAACACTGCTGCTTTGAGAGGTTACTGTCCACCTAATGGCATGTTTATCTTGTACTGATTTAATTGATTTCATTTGTGTCTGTATTAAAGGTCGTCATTTCCCTTTTCTGCGTTGGACAGACTGTGCTGACAATGGCGCTACTGCTGGTTTGTGTGTGTGTGTGTGTGTGTGGTGTTCACACGTACATGCATGTGTTTGTTTTCCCATAGTGTGGTACACAGAACATTCGCCCTCAGGTTGCTGACAGATGATGTAGCCACAAGCCCCTCCCCCAATCCCCATGTCAACAACATAGCAGTGGCTTACACACACACACACCCACACACACACGCACGCATCACAGCGACCACATCCTCAGCAATAGACTACTGAAGGGCGCAATGGACAAGAGGAGATGGGAGGGAAGCGGTTGAAGAATTAGGCTGTGCCTGCCTAAAGAGGTCTCATCATACAGAGAATCCCGCTGTGCTACGGCAAACCCACGCTCCCACCCTAAAACTGGCCCCATAATTTCAAAATGTGAAATAAAAGCCATTCCTGTGGCTCTTACTTACTGCGAAAACAAATAAATAAAACCAACCCCCCAAAAAAAGAGAAAATAACAGATGTAACCAGCATGTAAATAACACGTAAGAAAAATGTGGTCAGCTGGAACAGTTATATTAAGGGTGCACACAACATATTAACGAGGATGGAGGATCTTCTTGTGGCCTGCCTCATAACAATGTGCGTACACACACACACACACACACACACACACACACACACACACACACACACACACACACACACACACAC
>JAOXYF010000019.1:2646496-2668888 GCA_028565775.1 Sternarchorhynchus goeldii
CCCCTTGCTTTCCCTGGCTTTCTCCCCTACGAGTCTCAGATCAGATCCCTCCCAGGCGGCAAGCACGGCGAACAGATTTTTCTTCCTTCAGCCCACTTTTTAGGGAGGAAAACGAGGAGATTTGTCAAATTGAAAACACATAACCGCAAGCCCTGCGAGCAAAGCAGATTAGCCAAAGTCGGTTTCCTTTTTTCTTTTTACTTTGCGTAAACCGCACTGGAAGCTGCGACCTGCAGCCCGGTGCTTTCCGCTCTCCCAGCCTTGCGCTCTTCGGAAACGTATGGTGAGACAGCTTTCGTTTTTAAACAGCAAGGGAGCCCGCGGCAGGTGGATTATTGCTTAACACACTGGGAAAGAGTGTGTTGTGACTGTCCCAGCAAAACAGGGTACAGTTACAGCTCGCATTTACGCTTTTCAGCGTTTCCTTACCTCCAGTAATTCCACCTATGGCCTGGCACGTGCTCGGGCGTGCACGGGCAATCTCCCGGGCACACGGCTCTGATCTCTTATGCAAAACACAAACCGTTTGTTTTCTATGTGGAGATTGAATCTGAGACTGGAGTGCGATTACAAAATCACACCTGCTATCCAAAGTCAACGGGAAATGATGTAACTCTCATGCACATGTTTGTGGAAGCGAAAAAAGCAAACATATCTCGGATAAGTGTCTTGTTACATAAGTTTAACAAGATCTGTTTTTGAATAACACAGAAATTACACTTAAACAAATCGCTCCTGCTGCCGTGTGTGTGTGTGTGTGTGTGTGTGTGTGTGTATGTAATTAGTGCCAGGCTCTGAAAGGCCTCTCTGGTTCATTATTACCCTGTAATCCCACACCACAAGCCAACCAGCCTGAGATTCCTCACAGCGCTCTCTGAGCTTCCGTTTGTGTACAGGCTTCCAGGCTCAAGGTCAGAGGTTAAGTGTTGTCAGGCCCACAGGTACAGACTCCGCAACAGGACCTCCGTGTAACCCTACCCAGACACTCCGCAATTCGCACTTACTGGCTCCTCAAATGGTGATGTTAATACAGTGTTTTATATCAGGTGGTAAAATGTCTGAAAACTGCTGAAGGTGGAAAATTCCAGTGTCTCGAATATGATCTAGTGGAGTTTGGCTTTTGTTGGTTTTACTGAAATTAGTAGGCCAGTGCTTTCCTTAAGCGGACCACAGAGCTGCTGAGGTGCCTACCAAGTCTTCACACAGCTATGAATTAACCTGCACAGCTGTCTCAGTTTTAACCAAGTCAGTATTGTTCTGACACCAGCAGAGTGAAAAGTGTATTATAGCTCTTTCTGTCAGTGTTTTATGAAAGATGTCATTTTTTCTCTCTCTCTCTCCCACTGTCTGTCTATCTCTCTCTCCCTGTCTTTCTCTCTCTCTCTCTTGCTCTGTCTCACTCTCTCTCTCTCCATATCTCTCTCTCCCTCCCTCCCTCCCTCCCTGAATGTGACACAAAAGACTCTTTCTTTAGCCTGCAGGCCGACTGGTCTTCCCCGCTACACAGTGTTGATATAGAGCCATGTCTGCTGGAGACAAGTGCATGTGGGAGAGAGGAGCAAGATGTGAGGGGACAAAGACACAAAGAGAGACAGACGAAAAGAAAGAGGATGGAAACTGTGTGTGTGTGTGTGTGTGTGTGTGTGTGTGTGTGTGTGTGTGTGTGTGTGTATAAAAGACAGACAGACAGACAGACAGACCTCATATCTGCCTTCCACTTCTGAAAGCTGAGGTGTGTCATTTAGGGTCGTCCACAGATCCTGTGCGAAGAGCAAACAGCACTGCTGAACTGTTCTCTCATTATTACGCAGGACACGTCAGGGACACGTCAGGGACACGGTGTTCTTGAGCGTGAGCAGCAGGAGAACACTGAGCAGCTCACAAACACGGTTCTCTTTTCCCCTTTACTCCCTTTAAAAACGATCTTATCTTACACAGAATAAAAGAACCCACATCCTAAAAGCTCTCTCCCCCCCCTTGATATTGAACTGCATGAGATTTTTTCTTTTAATGGCTTTTTTCTTCATAAACAAGGAAAAACTGAGCTTTCGTGATGTGGGTGTGGGAGTGAGCAGGAACGAATCTCCACAGAGCTCCACTCCCCTGCTTTGATTCCACAGTTCCATATTGTTCACAAATGACCAAAATAATAGCAGATGGGGAAGAGAGCCAGCTACAGTGCTATCACACACAACACTTTTCTAGAGAGAATTAGTTAAAAAAAAACAAAAAAAAAAACTTGAGAATGGACCGACTGACCATTTTCAAAGGCCTCATTTTCGTTTAGGGTGGGGACTGTGATATTAAAAAAATGTTGCAAAAAACCATAGACTTCTAACTGCACCGTGGCCGACAAGCTGTTCCACAGAAAGTCCAAAGAAAGTGCCCTCAGGCAGCTGCTACAGAAAGTCTCAGCATTTAGTCCTCAAGTCCTACAAAGGGCCTTGACAACACAAAAGCTGGTACCATTGCAAGGTCCTCTTAATGGCTCAGGATGTCACATAATGCTCCGCTAAGCTTAAGAGGAAGTCAAATTCCATGCAGGCTGATTACATAACAACCCCTGGCGTTAGCAGTGGCGCTAACGTCTTCACCCCAGTTGGGGCAGGCAGGCGGTGGTCTGGGGCGCTATGCAGCTTGAGCAGGGGATAAATCTTCTGAAAGTACAAACACCCGTTATCTACATGATTGCAGATCTGTCAGCGTAACTCTCCACAGAACGCATGAGATAAATCTCATAGAACAACGGAATTTGCTGTACAATTAACCGTGTTTCACTGGACCACTGGACAAATGTAGCATGGAATGTTCCTAAAACTCACTGTGCATTACAGTAGATGTTAGTTTGCCTCTGCAAATCTGCTCTTGCCAATCAACAATCCTGCATCTTTTAAAAAAGTAGGTGGAAAAGCTGTGTGTTGCTCTGGACCAGAAAAACCAGTTCTGGTAGAAAAGTGTCAGAAAGATGGGACATTTGTCTGTTTCTGGGTAGCAGTGTATTTGCTGTAATGGTCTTAAAGACAGGAGGTCAGACTCTACACTATACACTCTAAGAGAGCCGGCTGTAAAATCGAAGCATTTGGACTCTTTGATTCCTTGTTTTTATTAGAATATGCTACATGCTAACTGCATGCTAACTGGGCAGAGCTACTGGTCTCCTGGTGAAACCATAACAACCTCAATTCCTGTTAAAACAAGATGATACAGGTCATGAAGAACAACACAGCCAAAGACGAAAAGAGGGGAGAGAAGGCACAAACGGAGACAGCAAACAAATGTGGTGATGCAGGTACTAACAGCTACGGCCTAATGCCTAATTTTTCACCCAGCCACCTTCTGGAAGTTGCATACTGTGAAATGAGGACAGAATATACAATAACTTCTTACTCTCAACAAAGAGCTAGATCAGCCCTGTGACTTGGAAGAGATCAGCAATTTTGTAAACGAATGGAAACAACATTGAGAAAAGAAGGGTGATAAATGATACAGGATTAAATTCAGGAAAAACCCGACTGAAATACACATGAGACGTGTGATCATGTGACCTTGTTCTGGAACTCATATCTGGACGGGCTGGTTACTTCCAGTTTGAAAGCCAGCTGTGGTAATAGCATCTTTCGACCCCAACTGCTGATATCAACATGAAAAACTAGTAGTCAGTTATTGCACCCAATAGGAATTTACTCCATTGGTTCCCACTCTATTCTCAGCTACGTTTTCAGTTCAGTCTTGCTATCGTTCTGCCATGGACAGTGGGAGAAAAGGATGAAGACTCTCCATTTTCTCTGCCACATTTAGATCACTCAATCCCTCCCTCCCAATCTTCCCTTGGAGCCATCATGCCCTCATTCCCCAGAGAACTTCATTTCCCAGACCACCGTAAGATGTTTAATATTTACAACTGCTATTTCCCTTCCTTAGTTATCCAATGAGTGTACTCTTTCTTTGAATGACCCCTTAATCCACTCTGGACTGCTGTGAAGTTCAAAATCACCAAAAATAACTGCAGCAGGGGCCTCTCCTGGATCGACTGACCTAAAGCGTGACATGGAAAGTAGGGCAGCGCTAATCCATGAAAGGCACTCACCCTCCTTTAAAAAGGTGCTCGAGACATCAATGCCAAGCCTTCCTATAGCTGCCCGTACCTCTGCCCAAACCTTGGGATGCTCTCTGCAGTACAAGCACAGTTCCACAGAGTGCCTGGATCCCGGCATTGCCACAGTAGAAGACTTGATTAATGCGAGCACTAACAAAAGAAGACTGGACCAACGCGAGCACTAACAAAGCGCAAGGCTGACCCTCACTGTAAGGATGCAGTACTGCTTTGTGACACCAAGATTCCCATCACAGCACTGCTAAAGGGAATTAAGGCACTGGTCTCTCTCCCTCTTTATGCTCTCTTGGTTTATTGTATTTTTTATATTTTTTTCACCAGGGAAACACCAGGGAGATAGGAACCACTTTTAAAGCAAGTCCTAGCAAACGCTTAGCAGATGCTAAAGCAAACCTATTATACAGATTTAGATTAATTATTAGTGACAGCTAGTCATTAAAAACACATTTCACTCAGAGAACTTAGGATGCAGGAACTAAAATCACAGTATGGACAGGCCTGTGAACATACTCTAAATTGTCTGGTGTTTCATTTATTAAGTTCTTTTTATAAGACCTTTGTAATATATCCACCAGGGTACACCAGGCATCCAAAAATGTGCCTTTATATCATTTAAATAATTTAAATAATCAAAAAGAAGAGAACAGGAGATGAGCTGTCATTAAGCTGGACATACCAGGTCAGAGTCCTCTGCTGTAGTTATTGACAAGGACAAAGGCCCTCAGGGAAAGATGTGTAGCACAAACAGTGGCAAAGAACATGACCGGCGCAAATGTGCCCTGGAGAGCAGCAGTTGCATAACCTGCCCCCCTCCCCTTATAAAGAGCAGTGCTTAAGCGGGAGGGGGGGGGGGGGTGTATGACTGGTTGGAGCGAACAAGGAAGGTCACCATGGCAGCACAAGATTTCACGGGCGAACGCACTGAAATGCACTAGGAGTGATTCAGCTCTCCTCTTGAGCTCTGGTTTAGCATCCCTGAATGCCCTAAAGGCTCGAATCCCTCGAAACAGCCTCCAAGCACTGCTCAGGTTCTTTTCTTTTTCCTGAATAAGCTGGAAAGCAAGTCTACCCAGACAGCTAGCAGGGCCTGTGCAGTAAGTGCCGGAAACCTCAAGCAAGGCCCGTTGTTGGATTTTTCCCTCCCCACTTTTCATCAAGAGGAAAAGAAAGTAAATCAATTGAGCTCTGGATGAATGTGCTAGCAGCAGAGAGATCCAAGCAGGACTCTGATCTAATTAATCAGTGTGTTGGCCGCAACTGATAATGAATCGGCTCCCCGCTGAGCATCTTCAAAGCATGTTTCAAAACTGACCCGACGAACAAGCTCACGCACTCGCCATCGGCTATGACTCCACCTGCTGCCAGCAGCATCTTCAGGCCCTGGAGGAGCTGCACTAAGAGATTTGTCCACCTTCGCTATTTAATTAAAGAGAGTTTGTATCGCCCGTGGTCACCAATGGCAATCGATAGTCTCTAGGTTAAGAGCAAATTAAACAGTGTGACAACAAGTCAATATAATCTCCTTTGGCAAGAAATCTCTTTCAGGTGAAAAGGGTTAAAAGGATCCTTAGTAAATTATGTAAATAAATAAATATGTCAGATGTTATAAGCCAAATAACAAATAAAAAAACAATATTAACCTTTATACCAATATTATAGTTTGCTTTAGCCAAGAAAAGATGTTATATACTATGCAGATATTACATGCCTATATACAAAACACATACTTTCAGCAACCCAGATAAACTACATGAGAGCTGAAGTTGCAGCTTCTGCTTTAAATCCAACCTTTCATCACTTTCCAATCTGTCTTCATTTTTATGAGGAAACTGCACCGTTATGGTGTCTGAATCCCATCACAGCACAAGTGCGCTCAACAGAATCTAGTCCCACCCGTGTCAGGAGGCCGCGTGTGGAGAAGCCCTCAACTCCCCGCGCCACGTGGCCCAGAGGGAGGCTCCAGGAAAGAAAGGGAGATCAACAAAGGCGTTCAGCCCCTCTGAGGGCCTTTGTGTAGTGGGTGGGGGAGGTGCAGTGGGGGAAGATCACGCCCCCGATCTGTTACTGCGGTACCTGGGCTCTGATGACTTCCCCCGACACACCCATCCCTCCATCCATCCATCCACCCGTTTACCCATTGCCTTAGCTACTCCACCCTGTGCTTTGAGCACACCAGCTGAGCGCGAAGACAGAAGGACAATAGAACGACCCTCTGAATGCTGGAAACATCATACCCGGGTTTTTCAATTTTTATGGTATATGATTGTGGCAGTCTATAATCCCTCTAACAACCTAGACACAGTTAATGTTTAGACATGTCTATCGAAGGTACATTACTGTGAACAGTAACACCAAACGGTAAGCTGATATTTCACTTGGGCTTTGACAACATATATAGTTCGCAGAATGACAAAAGAAAAAAAAACAGAATGACGACTGAAATTAATACTTTCTCGCTGCTCTTTTTTTTTTTATTTTAATATCCATCCGTCAATTACACAAGGGTCAACGGAATTTCAGTAACAGTGTAGGATTCATTTAGGACCAAAAGGTGCAAACTAAACTGGCACAGTAAAGAGTATGGCAGAGCAAAAAAAGAGTAGAATTAAAAAAAAAAACCCCATGAATTACACATTTCTTTATTCACCTGAAACAGTAACTTCCTAATTCCATTCTTATACTAACATACTGGGCCGATTTATTCCAAACATGCCCCAGTACATCGTAAAATCATGCGATAGTCCACTGACTACATTTACCAATCACGCAAATTTGCCATTTAACTCTTGAATGACGGATTTTTACTTTCATGAAAATGCATGCCATATTACTTGTGAGAGTACCAAGGTCGGAAGAGAGGGCCTCAGATGAACTTGAGATTAATAAAATGAGGATATTAATAAAATTAACGAGGTGGGGAAGATTTCCCACCTCTGCTCAAATAACTCATGCGTCAAAATACTCAGCACAGCCGCACTGTCCTGCCGCACCGTCTTAAAACCAAATAATTATGTAAAAGCTCGGTATTTTGTGTACGAAAATTTAGGAATGTTGTTTTAGGCTGCTGTCCATGTCAGTATAGATAAAACTCTTTTTCTTGAGTTTCTTGCTTGAAGCTCGGAATATGCATTCGTGTTCATCCAAGTCATGTTAAAAATGTGTGCATCATGAATTTAATGCTCAAGTACGTCAAACCTCTAAGTTATCACAAAATGTATTTCCTACCTCTCTGAAACTATCCGAAAACGACAGATGTCGGCTAGTTTGCGCAGCACGTGTATCACTTGTAGATGTTATCAGTCGCTGTTTGCTAGCTACATTTATCCAAAATCAAAATTGTACAACTCTATTTTAAAACGCTACAATTAGCTACCCACGTAGACAGAAATTTCTCTAGATAGCGAGACAGTAGTAGAACACTAGCAGTAGAGCATATATGGCAATTAAATGAATAATTCAAGTGTCTGTTAAAACACAGCTATGTTTATTTTACGTAATCTAATGTTGGCCAGCTAGGCTAACTATCTCTAGCTTGTTCAGATGATCTGCAGAACCAGCACTTTTAGAATCGTTTATTTTGATTGCTGAGTTACGGTTAACATTAGTGGAAAAGTACAAGGCGAGTTAGCAGGCTAACACAGAGGGGGTGGTTTAAAACATGCAGAATAAGAACCAGATATTAAGTATTGGACACTGACTATGTTGTTTCATCAAAGAAACAACCAGTTTTTGCCCATGGGGGAAAATATAACTTAGCTTTCAACACCATAAATAAGAATAAACACAGCTGCACTCAATAACCCCAAAAGCTTTAAGATATGATGTTCAATCACATTTTATTAAAGGAATGTTACTTTATTAATGCAATGTACACTGCAGTATGCAAATATAATTTGGCAGGGTTCAGTATAACCTTCTAAAAAGAACTCAAAATCTAAGCTCTCTGTAGAGTTCCTTATTGTGTGCATAAAATATATCATAATTTAAAAAACACAGTAAAGAAGTCTCGTTTTTGCCATGATGACTCATCCCATGCAGATTGAAGAAACACATCCCCACCACACACGCACACGCACACACACACACACACACCCTGTGGCTGAGGAGTCTGGGCAATCTGTCATCAGTGAAGGAAGCAGATGCAGCTTCACTGTAAATGAATGTTAGCTATTAGCACTGACAAAATGCTGTCAGCAAGTCCTTGGTCCATGCATGTTTCAGCAAAATAACTGCTAGCACATCCAGCATGTTTTGGGTCTTCTGTTTTTGTATGAAATGGCCTTCACCAGAAAAGTCCTCAGATGTAAATGTTATGAAACATGCTCCTCCATGCCTAAACTTTGACTATGCAAGACAAGCCACTTGTGTGTGAGAAAAATAAGACAACAGCCTGGTTCAGGGTGCAGTTTGCAACTAGCACACAGACGCACCACACCCATTCAAACAAATCATCTATAAAATGAAACTCTTTACTGTCCAAACCAATGTGACTACATAGAAATGGTATGTTGTTCGTTAGCCAATGTTCTGTGTGTTGTGGTTGACTAGAGATTTATCCATCCTCTATACACCCAATCACAGTTCATGAATTGCGTAGATTTGAGAAGCACTATTGCTACAAGGATTGTGAGTGACAAACAGCCAAAGATGAAGGTTGAATGAACCATCACTAAACCACTGTGCTGCTGGACCCCATTTCCCCACTGATTCATCTTTAGCACACTAAAAATGAGTCAGTCCTGTTAATTTATTCAAGTAGGTAAAACAATGCTTTGCAGTAACATGAACTTGGCTTAGGTTCAGCACCGATGCTCTGTGAAGTGAAGGCAGCATTATCTGCTGTACTGGTGTCCTGAATGAGCAGAATCAATGAGTAAACCATAGCTGTGAGAAGCAGTGCCTGGTGACTCAGAGGAAATGTCTCTTCACACACTCGCTCTCTCAAGCACACATCCCGCCATCCACACATAGAGCACTAGACAAATGCAAGAAAAAAAAGAGGTAAAAAAAAATAGTCCTAAATTCATTCTGAAAAAACCATTCCAACCGATATTCTGTTTTATGAATGACAGAAGTGTGGAACATTTCTAAGTGCACATGTGGCTCCAGAAACCTGGTGTCCAAGACAAATGTGACTTCTGTGCACGGCAAATAGAGTTTCTAGAGAGTAAGGCAACAAAACTGAATACTGCTTAGGCTAGTGTTCAGTTTTATTAACCTACTTGAAACCATGTGAAGTTTGGACTTGTTGCTTTAGTATTGCTCCTCCTGTCCCAGGATTGAGTTTAAAATCTGTTCAGTTTGGGGATTAGGATTATGTAAGGGGGCACTGTGATGCACTGGTGAGAGGGCCATTGGGGTACTGATTCCCTTCTCCTGCTTCTTAGAAGTATTTTTGAAAGGACAGACAGATCAAAAGTGCCAGTACAATGATAGGTTCTGTTGTCATGGTGACACCTATTCATAAACCCATTTTATGTTGGTCTGATTCCTTAAAATCAGTCCTTCACTTGTTTTATGAAACCGAGGACATTTAGTATGCTACGGCAGTGCAAAGCACAGAAACACTTTGTGCATGTGGCAGAATGAGGTTGATTTATGACATTTATCAGGACATACTCCAGAACCTGTGTGTCACTCCAGAACCTGTGCGTCACTCCAGAACCTGTGCGTCACTGCACTGACAGGCTCTGCATTAACATCATGCTCTAGTTCTCAGTCTAAAAGCTTTATATCAGAGTTGCATTCTGGCGTCGGTGTTGATTTCTGGCACTTGTAAATCCCAGACAAGAAGTGTTCTGGGGAAATATTAATACGGGACACCCTTCATGTTTATTAATGGCAGCAGCAAATAATCTGAAGCTTATAAATTGGGTAATTGAGATGTAAACTACGGAAAGATGATCTGAATGAGGCTCCAATGCCCAAATTGTATAATTAACAACAGCTGAGCCTGGAAACAAAACACAAAACAAGAGCAAAACAATTAAAATGTTCAAGGATGATATCAGAAACAGGACATGGCAGTGGGTTCTACAACCAGAAAGGAAGCCAGATGAGGGTTATCTAGTAATACAACAACAGGTGCATTGCCACAGAAAACCTGCTTTTTATGAGGTTCCACCAGGTCAGCACACATCTCAAATCCTGCCATTTCTCCCAATCTCTGGTTCCTCTGGAGCTCATCCAACAGACAGGCACCGAAACAGAAGGCAGAGAGGGAGAGTAGGAGGAGACATCCGTTACTGGAAGGCACAGAATGAGCCCATGGAGATCATGGACAAGGCTATTAGCAAGCACATGCGATGTTAATGCTATCACAGGTACGTGTACGTTTAGGCTGAGATCTCCATAGGTGTTTGGTTGCAAGGCTCTATGGACTAGATGTCCATAGATGTTAAGATGAGGGTGTCTGAAAGCAGTACATATTTATAAGGATCTGGATGAATTTGGGACATTGTTGACAGCTTTGACCCCATCTAAATCATAGCTAACGGTTTTTAAAGGCATGATTTGATTGTTGGTCCCTTTTAATAGATTGCGGCTGAAACTCATGTATATTCATTCACCCGAATGCTTCAAAGATGTTGGAAACTCTTCAAAGTCGACCTAGTTCGCTAATCAGTGACCCAGTGATCACTGGAGCCAGAGCGTGACAGCAATTGCTGAGCTATTCAATGAAGTTTATATCACCACGCGGGGGCGTTCGGTAGTTCGAAGGGCAATGAAGCCCAGCGAGCAGCTGAAAAGGAGCGCCAACAGACCACAGTATACTGAAATCAAATCAACTATGAGGCATAAGAGATTTCCATCCATTCACAGTTACTTATGCACCCATGCATTAACATTCTAATTTTGCTACAATCTCCATCACACAAGGGAAAAGAGCTTTTAAATCTGCTTCAGCACTAAAACCCCATACTGAGAAGCAGCGTAGGGTGTGGAGAGGCACAGCTGTGGTGGATCATCAATGAGGAGGAAGGCTACACTAAAAACCTGCTTAATTGGTCCTAAGGGAGGGAAGCAGGGGCGCCCAGGAGTCTGGCTCAGCCACTCACGCGTGCCAGTCCACTGGGGAGGGGCGGAGCTCAGAGCAGCTATTCACATGCTACTGCATGAACTGCCTGTGTAGCTTTGACTCTCAGAGTAAGACAACATCCAGTTGGCAAAGGACGAAATCATGTCTGTCAGATGCTTAGGCAGGTGGAAATAAATATAGTACTAAGATAGATCTAGTGATCTTGGCCACCTTTCTAATAATAGGGTAGATCTAGTGATCTAGTTTATCTGTGAACAAAGGTCTGCTGCTTCACATTGAATCACATGTATAATGAAGGTTTACATTCAAGCTTAATGATACTATCCTTTATTTTCTATGATGACAGCAAGGAATGTTTGGAAGCACAAATGCAAATATTTGTCACCCTTAAATCATTTCAGCTGCTGCCTTTCAGGTGGTCTGCAGTGGGTTTAAATCAAACCAGTGAATTTAACTGCAAAGTCTAAACAAAAACATTACAAAAGAAATGATACATATAACACAGCATTCAATTTCAACTTGTGCTGAAGGCTGATACACACTGGAACTAGTAACATCACATTAACAGACAACAGACTTTTCACTGTGCAGATTATATGTGTCTTTGAGAAAACTGAGCAGTCAAAGAGTGCTTGGTTCTCCTCTTCTCTGAGAAGACGATCAGTGGCTCTGCCTTCAGTATGCTACTGCCAAATAAGTGCAGAGAAAACTAATGTGCTTAATCATTACCATGAAGACCAATGCACGATCAGGACATGCCTAACCACCATGTGCTGTAAACCCAAAGATTCGGTTTCAGGTTGGTTTCCATATTAATGAGCCCTCAATAAACTGAATAGCCAACCACAACAGACAATGCACAGGCACTCGCGCCTGAGGGCTGTCGTTGTTGCCATGACACCACAGCTAACTGCAAGTGTCAGCTTGGGACACTCAGGAACACTCAGTCCTGTTCAGCCAGTTGGTGTCCGGACGTCTGTAAAGACGCGGCACACAGTTGGATTAGGAGAAAGAGAGCCTGGCCATCAGCACGAGCACGTCTGGAAGGGTCAGGCGAGGTAGCTCCTGTCTGATGTGAATGAAAGACTAAAGGCCAGGATTAAAGACCAGTCCAGCTCCCTTCCGATTGTGTGGAACACAAGGCTATGGCATGGAATTGCTGTCCAGTGACGGAGCTGAAAGGGTTAACGCCCTGTTCGACGGAGATCTGCTCCAGGCCTGGCATGCCATTCGGCTACTGCGTTTGTGGGGGATGCGCTCAAAACAACTCCAGGGAGGCAAGACCCCCACCCACCCACCCATTATCAAGCTTTCAGGATGTGCCTTTGTTTATAAAATGCATATTTGGACGTGCATTTAATGGTGAATTAAGAATAGAACTGGCACAGAGCTCTTGACATGGCTGGGGCTGGAGGGGAGTGTCTGAGCCCAGAACCCTCACCTCAGATCTGGCTCTCTTCGCCTCCCAGCCCCCCCACATCCGAACACCATCTCGTCTTTCTTCATCTCCCTCTTCCTTTGTTTATCCGTCACACACAAAGTCCCAGTGTAGGTGGGTCACCATGGGAATGTAGCGGCCAAGGCCCAGCCCCATGGTAAAGGTGCGCGGGCCAGAAGATTAACCCTTTCATCCATGGTTCTTTGAGGTACCTAGTGACCAAAGGATGCTGTGCTCACAACACGGTGTGGGTGGCTGGAGCCCATTAAGATCACTACAGTGCACCAGCCATGCATAATTACATTTAATTAACCCTTGGCTGAAAGGTAATAGCCCATGGCAACGGCTGTACTGGCAAACACTGGACACAAAGGCGCACCATCGATGCACATCTGTCTCTTACCTTTTACATACAGAGTCAGGAGCTGCAGTAAATGAAATGCTACAAAAGTTGCGGCAGTTCCTTTATTCAATATGGAACTGCAAGCATCATTATCAGTAATTAATTAATCAATTAATACGAATCAATAAAAATTCCATGCATGTTTTAACATTAAATTATGTAATACTGACCATATCAGTACATATGACATGGAACAATTTGATGCTATAAACGTGAAGTTAATGAATAATAAATGTAATAAAACAGTGAACACTGCATGACTTTCAGCACCAGCTGTATGCACATCAGTCATGGAGGCCCCTTTACTCAGCCTCAAATGCGTCATCAGCTCTTCAGGCGTGACGAAGCTTATGCAACACGTTACCCGCATGCAAACATTCTGATGTCATACGTTACAGCTGCAGGTAGCCAGTAAAGTGGCGCGCAATGTATCAATGAATTCAGCACAAAGGCACAGCCAAGTGAGACCTCACCACGTGAGTATTAATACTAACGAACTGAGGCGTTAACGACGACGAAGAAGGGCAGGCACGTTAGAGTAAACGCTAACGAAGACAGGGAGGCACGTTAAAGTTAACGCTAATGAAGAGGGGGGGGTTCGCTGCATGCAGAGCACGCGCTATTCTGGCACAGTGCTGGCGCTTTGCATAAGATCCGACATCACGGTTCGGAATTCTTTCTGCTCGGTCGCGCAGCCAGCCGCACAGACGCCCGGACACTTGCAGTGCTGTCATGGTGGGCGTGAATAGTTTGTCTGTTTTGACTTTCTCTTGCTGAAAGGTGCAGCAAAAAACGAATAAAAAAACCCTTTCATTAATACATCCACAAATACGCAAGCAAAAAGACGCGCAGATTTTCATCACTACAGTCGCCACAAAATACAGCCAATGAGAAGCTAAGACAATGGTTCGCTACTTGGGTTCAGACCAATCACAGAGGACCTCAAATGAAGAGAGAGCTGGCAGAGGCAACAAAAACATAGCGAACTGGAGCATGTGGTCGCGCGAGGAGAGGTTTCCTCCATGATGCGTGTTTTCTCTGCATTCACACACAAACACATTCGAGTATTACTGTTCCACTGCCCTGTATAAGAATGTAGTATTTATACATCATCCGATGCATAACCCTGACCTTACCCTGCCTATCTACAAGGAAATATTTTGGATCTTTCCGTTTCGCAAATTAAAGATGCATTTTCTGTTAAAATATCATTCTTGCTCTTGGTTACCAAGTAAACTCCCCCTACAACTGAAGGATTTTAATTCTAATCGAAGCATCGCATAACAGTCCAGAACAGTCGATAGAGATCGGCCAAGACAATGACGTTAGCACACTACGAAAGACGAGGTTAATTACATTATCAGTTTCGTGCATGTGCACTGAGATAGCGCTAAACTGGGACACACTGTTTGAAGTCAGTAGAGTTTATCCCCTAAAGAAAGGTATGCTTCATCCACACTGCATAGACTGGTCCAGGATCAGCTTGTCTAAGTTATTCTGCATGCTGGACACCACGGCACTGCTCCCAGCACCCGCATGATCCAAACAAACACAGCATTGAGACTGACAAAGAGAGAGAAAGGGGAAATAGGAGGACAGGTGGCTGCACTTTGGGGGGCTGGGGGTGGGGGTGGGGGGTGGGGTTCTATGAGGAACACATTTGGTGTCACCCCAGCATCTGTAATCAATGACAGACACCACCACCCAAAATGAACCATATCATCAAACAACATGAGTCACGAACATAAATACCATGAGTCACCATGTTGGCTGATGTTTCTCGTAGAGCTGTATCTCGACCCTGACTAGAACTGCTCCAATGTTTCAAATATTCCTTTGACTGCTCACGCAGCGTATAAATTCAGAGCAGCTGAGTGGGTCCCACATGAAGGCAGGGGCAGTTCACCCATAGCACATGGCACACGCTAACATGACCATTTCAGACCTGCTCCCCCTAAACACACCTAATTTAGCCCTGAGGTGAGGACTACAGCAGAGCTATTAGACAATGGTAGAGCAATGCGTCCCGATGGATGAATGAACACTCACCAGCCACCTGCTGCAGATGCAGCTGTCCTGCCTGCCACTTGAGGCTTCCGATTACTTGTCTCCAGTATGTCCACAAAAGATGAAGATGAAGTCAGCTATGAAGCGTCAGGAAATGGTTGAAATGTGGTCAGACGGGAGAGGCGCACGGGAGCCACGGCGGGTGGTGGTGGTGGAGGGATAGAGCGGTGCAACAACGGTCAGGTGGAGGCAGAGGTAAACAGGTTGAGCGGTGGTGCTGGGAGCAGCGGTGCTTCTGGGTCTGGGATGCTGTACAACAACAAGCATCCTTTCCTCAGATGGAGGGAGGGAGTGACAGCACACCAGAGAAAGGGAGGGAGAAAGAGGAGGAGGGGAGGCGGGGGGAGGCAACACGGAGCATGCCCGCTGCAAATCCCAATGTGTCACATGACCCCCCCCCCAGCTGTCAATCAGTGGTGGATGGAAACAGGATTAAGGGGGCGGGAGTTAAAGAGTCTGATGAGTACAGTGCTGAGTGGTGGGTGGGACCTACAGCTGCGCTTCCTTTCATTAAAGACAGAGTGGGAGAAAGAACCTGTAATCTTGTAAGTCCCTCCCCCCAGTGCCTCGCCTACCAATAGCAGTTTCGTATTGATGGCTTCCCCAAGATGGATTTAACCCCTTCTCCACTGGGCTGCATCTGACAAACACAAAGGTTTTTATTTTCTAAAAACCACTGGGCTGTAGTACATTTCACAGAAAAAAGTCTTAAAGTTCATATTTTTAGGGCCAAAACAATGCTCTTAACATTTAAAAGCTAACACTAAAGAACTATTATAATGTTCTTTATTAATCCTTTAGAATTGATGGCTTAGTGCTGCTAAATGAGTATGAAAAACACACAGAGAACAAAGCACTGGAGTGGTAGACAATCCCTTTCTACCATAATTGGTTCTGCTCTACTGTAATACTATGCATTTCATATTACAGCCTCACTAAACGAACCCGATACACTGAGAAGGTTTTGTTTCGTACCTGGATAGGGAGAACATTTATATTTAAAATACCCACACATGTTATAACATGATGTATAACATTATATAACACTGTATTTCAATAAAGTACTAAAATACAACAAGCAGCAAGATGATTGAATAAATTCCTGCTTAATAAATTCCATTTAATCTAAAATAGTTTAGTAGTTCATTATTCCAGGCACCATATTTCTCTTGGGTTTTACCCTTCTTTTAGTTTAATTCACAAATGCATTTAATAAAGCCTTTGAAATAAAGTTTAAAAAGACCTTGGCATTCCTTGGCATAGGAATATATATGCACTTTCTTTTGCACAAATACTAAAGGACTGTCTGAAACGTCCTGTTTTTCTGGAAATCTACACTGAAATGTGTACTACCTCTACACTGTAGTTACTCCTCAAAACAACAAAAATTGAATTTCAACAACGAATTTCAGTTGCCATACCAGTAAAGGAAAAGGGACACAGTGCCCTCTAGTGGCACAATAATATATTTTTTCACTTTTACCTTTAAGCCGTAACGCTACAAATATGTACTATTAAATGATACAAGCCTATCCAGAATAATGTCAGAATGTTAATGTTATATTGTTACGCGGATCTAAGTGGACTATAATAAATTATGACCCACGGTCATTTAAAACGGGAAGCAATAACAATGGGACAATTGTGCCATCTAGTGGAAAAACTGCTAATTATTTGTTCTTCACACAATACTTCGTTCACGCGATGGTTTCCTCAACATTGAGACATGGCAACCGTTCCTTTAGTTTTTCACAATTGCCAAGACATTTCTTGAACCCTTTCACCGTTTTATTTGGCCAAAAAAGACCTCAAAACAGCGTTAACTGTGCTGAGAATCAAACCTTTCAGATAATACACAAAGCTGGTCAAAATAAAAACACTCCCAACCATTTTTTTTACACTGCATCGACATGTAAGTCCAGGGGGGAAAAATATTCATAATAATAAATGCATTTTGGGTTTCCCCAAAAATATTAACAAAGACCAAAGACAAGGTAAATGGCAAGCAGTACACTGTAAATATAGCTGTATAAGTCAACAAGCAATTCACTCTGCCTCTAAAGATTCATATCTTTGCTTTGGGTCAGGCCTTCATCACAGACAACAGGGGGAAAATCCCTCTGGTTTGTCAGATCCAGTCAGATCAAGACTCCTTACCCATGTCAACACAGACCAATTCCATGGCCTGTAGTAGCTTTTAAATAGTATACGGTTCTGTTGGGTTGAAGAAAGAGGTGTCTGGTGGAAGGCAAACGTTTATGAATCACTGGTTGATGTTGGACCACTTCTGTATCAGGACACCACAGATCAGGTTGTCCCAAACCATAACGTATCCTGCTCCACAAGCCCAAACAAGACATCCTGAAGACCATGCAGAAACACGAGAAAATGTTGGGTGTTATATGACCCCCATGGTGACATACTGGTGGAGAACACCAGGATTACTTATGGCCTCCAAAACTGCTACCATGCTGGCCAGGGACTTCCACAATGGCCCGTTGGCCAATTATGTTTCAGCCTCTCTTCACCACAATGAAACCTGCTTCGTTCACAAAAATCTATTCATGGGGTCTTTCCATGGAATCCGATTGAAACAGATGTAAATGAAACAGATCTACACTGTAGTGTATGTATTCCTGATTTCTATAATTACAGTGTACGGCAGAGTAGCATTGCCAGAGTAGCAAACAGTTGGCACTGCGTGCATCTGATGTACACTTGCAAAAACTGAAGTTGTTCTTTGAGCCTTTGAGTTGTGCTCAAAGGACACCCCTCACACGTGCCTCATGCACGCCCTGATGCATTGGACGACATGTCCAGTGGCGAAAAGGCTGAAACTGTCGATTCCTTCAGAACGTATATCGTCTTCAACAACTCAGTACTGCGTTCACACAGTCTGTTTTGAAAGACTGTGTCAGCTGGGAGAACTTCTCCCTGTTGGGAGAACATGGAAATCCTTTCCACCCACACGTGTGGAAATACAAGTCTTGTAAATGCACAAAAAGAGAATGTGCAGTTACCATAGTAAACTATACATGCAGTATATAATGGCAGCGATGTACTGAAACACATGTACGCAGTAAACATCGTCACCCAGAAACAAAAAAATCACCCGTTCTCTTCTCTGGACCTTCTAATTAACCATGAATCTGCTTAGACTGGGTGGTAAGTCCCACTGTTGCTCACATTTCCTGTGAAACGATTCTGTCATCCTCTTCCTCTTTGTACACCACCTGGCACATGCACGCTTCCTCCTCTAAATCCGAGCTTGCTTGCATCCATCTTTGGTATCAACCTCTGACTCACCTGTGCCAGTCGTCTGCTCTGACCCGACTTATGTGAGTTACATCACGCATTAGCAGCGAGTGTGGTCAATTTTGAGTCGTTGCGTGTAACCAGTGACACCTGTGCTGTAATGCTTACCTTCTGCCACTTGATGTCACCGTTATGCATCACAAATACTTTACAGTGCAAAATGTGCTTTGCAAAAATGCTGAATCATTTTAGCAACTTTTGGTGGTTGAGTTCTGTTCTCAGAATTGGGTTTAGTGTTATTTAAAAAAAAAAAAAAAAAACTTTGAGGGGAAAAAACCATCCATTTCCATGTTCTATTTCATAGATTTGGTTCTTTTTTCAACTATTCTAAAGATTCTACTATAAGGTATTCAAATAATATTTTATCAGATTAAAGTGAAAAATACTGGCCGCTTGAATTCAAGCTAAAAGAATCAAAATTTGACATGCATATGCAACAAACTAAAATTCAGCAAGAAGGACAAAGAAAACCTACCAGAAACAGGCAACCCCCTACTGGTTCCCTGCTTCTTTTAGAGCTTTAATGCCCCATTTCTGAGCATTATCAGTTCTACCTTCTCCATGTTCCATGTATGAAACATCTGGAACACATCGTCCATAACCGTTCCATCAGCCTTCTTCTTAAACGGGGTTTTAAAAAAAACAATTTTTTTTTTCACATCAGCATTTTGCTAGCTTTGTTATTGTTTCCTTATACGTTTAGGGCACTTTTACATGATTTTTTGTTTCAGTTTTAATTTCCTTGCTTTTTAATATTTGTCATTTATTAAATGTTAAATGGCATTTTCTGCCTTGAACTGGTGCAGGTATAAGAAAGCCTGTTTGGGATGCCATAGAAAACTAAAACAAAAAAACAGCCATCAATACTACATACTTTTCTTAATGTGTAAACACCAAAATACAAACATAACATTAAATCTGATGTGAAAGATTATTCCAAACAGGTTGCGCTTTACAAAAGAGGATAACCACCTGATTATTAGCAATTTTACTTCTAACACTTGTACTAATATAGCAATAAGACCCAACGGAAACAGGATTAAACTGTTGGATACATGAAAATTATTGGTTGTAATTATTCACCATTGTTCCAACATTACACCATCAACAAAAAAAAAATATCCTTATTCACAATCACATTATAGAAATGCTAATCAAAAGTTATTTTCTTAAGCAAAATTTTTGTATATAAAAATACCCACTTCGTATTTATACAGCCCAACTCCTAACCCTTTATGCAGCAATTAACCAGAACACACAATTCAATATTTAAACATTAGTTTTATTCCTTAAATGTTAATGTCGGTTATGCCTCTGTCACAAAATCCAGAGTAGATGCAGAATTATACTCCTAAATGTTTTACAAAAATAAAACACTTTTGTTAATTTTGCTGATTAACAAATTAACCCTATGCTTCGACGTCAAGCATATCACTTTAAAAGAATCCTTTTTTTTGTAATTTTTTAATACATGCATTAATCCCTGCACTGCTCTTCATAGGTCACACGTATGACTTCACCCACTTGGTCACAGCTGCAACAGTTCAAAGTACAGACACAACCCCTTGTTTAGGACAAGATACACCACAGTGATTCTCAAGCACTAGGAAGCCAAGCAGGAAATATAAGAGAATGAATGCCAGGCCTTTAAATATAAACAGGACCATGCAAATATGTAGTACTAAAAGCCACTCACACCAGCCTTCAGACACAAAAACAGATACTGACTCGAGCTTAGCTGAACTCTAAATACCATGTGTTCATTTGTGTCCATTCTGATTCATCAGTCAAACGGGGCTAATAACTCCAATGCCCTGTAGGGGCAAATGCTGAGGTCCCACTAAGTGACTCAGTTCAGAGCTTTGACTATCTTTGGCTTAGAGGTTAATAAGTGAAGGGCTTTACAGCTATGCTTACCCAGGTTGCAACACTCACCCCAGATGAACGCCCCCTGCCTACTCCAATTTATCAACTTACACAAAATATTAATCTTTGGGGGTGGGGTTTTCAACAATGACCCTGATGAGAATTGATAAAGGAATTTTACCAAAAAAATTTCAAGTCCAGAATTTGGACAGTTTTTGAATACTCAACCTTGAGACTTTGAGTAGCTACACAATATATTTAAAAAGAACATAACATCTTTTTCCACTTATAAACAAAAACTGAAAGGTTATTTTGTATTTTCTGTAAGAAATTCTATCTAAATCCAGCCGAACAAAAACTCTCGCAGTACGTGAAGGCAACAAGGGATGCTAACACTACAAATGGAGGTGTTCAATACTCTTGCACTAATACAGCTGAGGCTGAAGAGTAAACATCAAAAATAGTTCTCTCTCACTCTGAGAGCAATTCAGAATTGTAGTTAGTGCATTACAGTTAACGTCTTTGCCATTTTATAGCCAAGTAACCAAAGAGGCATTTTACAGGTTTCACAAGTACCTGAAAAGCACAACCAACGTCTCTTATGGTGCCGTGACCCTTCCTTTCTCGTGACATCTGGACAGGGCAGTCGCAACTTCCAAATGACAATGGCCAAGCCACTGTTGGCTGGATGATTTAAGAAACTCAAGAACAGGTCACTGTGGTGTTCAGGAAACTGTATAGCTGTCCTCAGCTCATACAAAGAACTGTGTGTATTAGCATATGACTTTAGTGAAATGACAATCCCTTACACAGATTTACTGGGCTGGATCATCAGAGCCCTTTGAATTCACTTTCATATTCTATTTTCCAAACCCCTCCGCCCTGCCCCAATCGCCCAGATTTAACTCACTGATATATATTATTTTTACATTAAAATAAAAACAAAATCAACGACAAAAACAGCAAACACACGGGGCGAATCAACTATGATGAAGTCTTTGAAGGATGAGGAGACGAAAGGTGGGGGTCAGGCAGTAGCTGATGGTGGCCTCCACTTCCTGGACGCGGCGCTGGAACCGACAGCGGTCCCGGGCGAACTCCTCCCACGGCCCACGCCGGTCTTCATCGCTGCTGGCGTAGAACTCCTCCACTTCCTCCACGAATGTTACCTGCAGGACGCCACAGAACACAGCCTGCTTAAAAGCCAGTCAGGCTCTCGGATAACGAAGCTCACCTTACCGTTCAGCGATGTAATTAAATTAAACTGTAATTATACACAGGCTGTCAAATATCCTGTGCCAAACCATTAAAGCTTGAGATAAGGCCCAGGTTACTCACTCCACACCAACAACCACAACATCGCAAGCTCTTCACATGGGTCATCAGCTAGCCTCCTCCCCGTCAGTGCTTCGTTGAATTAAGCCCATGACACCCCTAGAAGCCTCAGCAGTGAGGTCTGGAATCCCAGCTCCACCTTCTTAAACTCACTTTTAAACCAACCGCACACACCCCTTTTGATTAGCCTCCCTGATGAATAAGGTTGTACCCAACTGCCCCAGCACGACTAATGCATCCTCAGTGCCGGCAGTTCCACATGAACTTTAAGAACCTCGCCACCAGTAAACAGAATGTTAATCTCTCTATATTTACCCACTGCGTTTCCCTCATGCAGCCAATCACTTCCTAGCCCATTCCTATGCTTATGATTTTAGACGTCAAGCTGTATGTGTGTAAAATGATGTATGGTTTATGCCAACTAAATGAATATGCAGTATAATAAAGCCTCTCCTAGTAATTTTCAGTACCAGGCTTATTAAAAATAATTCCACCCCTGCCTTAACAACCAAAGGTCATGTGATCTACCCCACACTATCAGTGAGGGAGGTGAAGGTGGAAGGGAGGGGCTCTGTCAACCGTCCCAGCTGCCACTGGCCACTTCTGCTCCCAGTAATCTCTCCTCCTGTGTAACGCAAGCAAAGGGAAAGGCGGTGGAGATTTCCCAGGTGTCAGGGGTGGTGAATGAAGGATGGAAAAAGTGGTTCCAGCACTGGGATAATGGCTATGCCTAGCACAGACTCAGAAGTGTGTGTGTGTGTGTGTGTGGGGGGGGGGGGGGACGGGGGGACATGGTGCCATATGATGAGCAACAG
>JAOXYF010000019.1:2668980-2694594 GCA_028565775.1 Sternarchorhynchus goeldii
CCCCCCCCCCCCCCCCCCCCCCCAGGGTGCCAGATGATGAGCAACAGGGCAACTTCTACTCGTGTCTCCATGAGGACTCGCTCATGTCTCGTGGAAGAGCACAAAATGTAAGCATTGCATCAGATGATAAGAGGACGGAAAAAAAATTAAAAAAAAGTAAAGCAGGCTGCTTGCACAACTTTACATCATTTATGGAGCTCAACCTACAGCAGCGCAGCCAGACACCTGACCAAAAAAATAAAAATATATATATTATATATATAATAAAAAACCCTAACCACCCCCCCCACGCATTCAAACACATTAGCATAAGCATCCTCGCTATATACCAGGAGTAAACCATCACTTCTGTTACCACTTAAAGATTAGCACGACTGCACTGTGCGCCATCGGTTAAAAAAATAGGCCAAACACTAAGTATCAACTTGCTAACTAGGACTGGAAGTGTCTGTATCAAGGAAAAGCATGAATATGATTTTCATCTACATCACCTACTTACATGTGCAGAAACTAAATGTTACAAGCTTATGACAAAAATATCCCAAACTGGTGCAGGCTAGGTAGGTGGGCTTATACTGTAATGCGGATCTAGTTTCAACACAGCTTATTGAAGGGAACGAAACACTTAAGACACCCAGGTGAATGAGAAAGCGCACACGTCTCTAGGTATTTATTTTTGGGTTTTGTCATTTGCAGTCATGAAGTATTCTTCACTGCTGTCTACACTGCAAAATATACCATGTTAAGTATAAGAATATTGATCCTATATGTATATATGGGAGCTATTCACCATTGATTTATCATGCGTGACATTTAACCCCAATACCTGTCTTAGCAAATGAAAACATCAAATACAGGCTCTTTGACAGCTCCTGCATTAACTAATGGTATAACTTCAGCACAAAAACTTCCCTGTGGCAAACAGGTTAATTATGGTCTCAGAATTAAAACAGCAGCTTATGAAGGCAGATGTTTCTTTTCTGTATATTCGCACACTGACCTTTTTTAGTGTGACACAGGTGGCACTTTCATGGGAGCCTTGTGCAGGAGTCGCCTCTGAGAATCCGCTGTCCAGCCTCTCCTCGGCCTCTTCTCTCTTATAGACTGGAGGCCCAACAGACCTGCCCTTCCTGGAGTGGCCCCTGGCTGGCTCTCGAGTCCTGATGGGAGCCTTAAAGTTCAGGGGGCTATAGGGGTCCGACGAGCAGCTGAACGAGCTCCACAGTTTCAAGCTTTCCTCTTCATTTACTGAGCAAGCCTCATCACTGGACGACTCTTCCTGGAGTTGCAGGGGTGAGGGGGAGGATGAGGGCGGGGACGCGGGTCCTGGTGGGGATGGCAGGGGAGAACCGACCGCTGCCGCGCTGGGCTTTGTGGTGGTTCGTATAGGGGCGGTGAAGTTTCGGGGGTTGTATGGGTCTGTGTTTTGGCACAGAGAGTTCCACAGGGCCTCGCTCTCGGGGTCGAGCCCTTCGCCTTCCGAATCGTCCTCGACGTCGTCATCGTCGTTGCTGTCGTCCAGGACCTCAGAGTCGGACCCGCAGGACGAGCCCTCACTGTCGAAACCGTCATCGTCGTCCCAGTCGCTGTCATCCTCGGAGCTGGAGTCGTCACTGCAGGGCCTGCCGATGATGTAAGCAATCGCCTTGTTGGGACAGTGAGGAATAGACAGGAGCGAGGAGGCCTGGCTGCCATGTGCCATCTCGGAGGCCTCCTCCTGTTCCTCCTCTCCGTTCCCAGCTGCCTCACTCGGAGAATCTCCAGCAGGCTCCTCCCCATCTCCGCCGCCCCCTACCTCGCTCTCCTGAGAAGGGCCAGGACCGGCCAATTCCGCCTGTTCTGGTTTCTCGCACTCGAGGTTCATATTTTGTTGCTTAGTGTTTGCATTTTCCTCTTCCAAACTAGAGTAGCCATTGTCTTGCTCTGGGGTCAGAGTGTCCCTGGTGTCAGTCAGAGGTCCTTCTACACTGTGCTGGTGAACTGATGGGAGCTGGTCTGTGCTTGGGAGAGATTCTGGCCCAGGCATGTGAATCCCTCCATTGTCCAACGGCTCTTTGACACACAACAGTCCAGCGTTTTCGTTGCACACCGACTCCACATCATCACTGCGTACAAACAGTTCTGTTGTCTTAGCGACGGGTGAACTGCAGTCGGCTGGATAACAATGGGCGGCAGCATAATTGGCGCCGCGAAGCGGCGACTTTGTATCAGTTGACGATCCAGTCCGTGACAAATTTGGCAGAACGTTTTGAGGATCGTTGGCTACTCGAAGGAGGTCCCAGGACCAGCTCTTTGTAGATCGTGTTGATGCTGGGTCCACATACCAAGCCTCCGGCTGAGGCTGTCCACGTTCAGCACTTCCTACCTCTTTTTGTGAGGAGGCCACATTCAGCAACACCTGACTGAGATACCTTCTCGCCATCGTGAAGTATCCAGATGGGGCCAGGTGCTGTGCTTCTGCACCTGCAGAGTTCTGAATACCTAATTCACGTAAAGACTCTTCGGTCAACCAGTTCATAGTTTCTGCGTCACTGGAAGATAAAAACCCGGCATTTTCGTGCAGGTAGTGAACATAAGCTACGCTCAGCCCATCTGAACGCTGGCTGGCTGGCATGAGATGATCAAGGTCTGCAACCAGCGAATTTTCAATGTCAATTTTTGATTTTCCTGTCTCACCGCTCCAGGGCGTCAGAGATGATGCATGCGATTTTCCAAGCAAATACTTTTGTAGAAGCGTCCATGCAGGCTTCGAGAAGAGCGATAGCAAGTTAATCCACGAATTTTCGTGTCTAGTTACGTTTGCTCTTTCAAGGCGAGTCGATGGGGATTGAGAAGTCCCTTTAGAAAAATGTTCCTCTGAACTCATACTTCTAAACATCGTCATATATTAACTTCTAAATGTCAAACAATGATATGTGATTTTAAGCATAGCAAATTAAAAGACAGCTTTTGCACTTTTTAAAAGTAGAGCAACCACGACTAATCTAGGTTAGCTAGCTAAACTAGCGAGTTTGCTTGCAAAGTTAACCAAACTTGCTTTCCGCTTTGGCACGCTTAGTTCGAATAGTTGCCTGCAACATTATCTAACAAGTACCATATTAAAAGTAGTTCGCATGGATGTTTGAGTTTACAAACTAGCTAGCTAAGCCAACTAAATATCTTTAGTTAAGAGTTGAGGCCTTTGCGGGCCAACACTAAATAGCGTGCAAGAAAACCTAATGACGACACTTTATTATACAACACAATACTGTACTGCTAAATGTTAGCTACCAGAGAAGTGACAAATAAGAATTCAACATTTCCCAGCTAGCTGTACTGTCCGTAATTATTGATAGACATCTTAATGTTGTCAAATCTCCAAACTGTCCAAAGGGCTTAAGCCGCAGGTACATCTTGCCGGTTAACTCTCCTTTCGATCCAGGAACGAATGCAATCTTGGCCCATATTGTCCACGGATCTCGCAATGTTCATATTAGCATGAGCGGAATTACAAAGCTTCTTTCGGGTCAAATACTTACTGGGAACGCTAGAAAAGAGAGAGGAAAATAGCATAACGAAAGTCGAATCGAAACATTCGATATACTCCAACTCAGACGTCGACATAAAGGCCATCTCAGCTACTTAGGTTTGAACTGTAACGTTAGATAGATCCACCTTTTCCGAAAGCAAGGTAGCTAGGTTAAGTGCGCCAGTTTAGCACGTCAGTTAAAGGAAGCACTTGAGTTAGCAGGCTAGCTAGTTAGCCAACTACCAAGCTAGTTTATCTGTCGTTGTTACAAAATCGGAAGGCTTTCTCAAATGCGAAGCACAAGAAAGCTGTAACACTGGAAAAACTATCACAAATGAAAGTAAAAATACACTTTCGAGCGCTTTAAGCAGCTGTTATTCGCTGGTAGATTCGTTTGTCCCTCCTTTTTTCGCCCTTCTTCAAAGGCTAGCCGACTAACGCCAGCGGAGAAATGGGAGATTTCATCAGAAACATTTAGGGACCGTCATTAAATTCTAAAATATGTAAGCCATAATAGGGGTCATCGTAAAAACCCAGTTTCACGTGTCAAGCGTTTGCCTGTTTAAATTTTGTTGTATAACCCACTCCAATGTTGACGAAGCCGCAATGTGCAGTTCCATATATTAAAAATAACTTAAGCTCCAGATTTGTAAAATATAGTATTTAGTAACTGAGAAACTACAAAGTCTTTGGCCTATTAAATTTGATCATTGTAGGCTGATAACATATCCATCCAAAACCACTGAACTCTAGAACCATCAATGAAAACCTTTAGTAATCTTTATCAGATACATTGTTACTTTATTTTAAAATGCTACTATAATAGGTGCATAGACTTACTAATGATAAGTTTTTAATGTTTTTCAAGTGTTTTTTTTTTTTTTTAACTTTTTAAATGTATTGGGTCACAGTCAGTTAAGCATCTCTCACAGCCCTCACATTGTAGGCTCAGGCTGTTCAGGTCACATTTTGTTTCCAAAAAATAAAATTTCAGACCCATGTGAACCCATTTGGACCATCTTCATTACATGATATAGTTAATTAATCTTGAGTTAATTATTAGTCCAAGGGCACTGCAATTGGATAATTACCACTTTTGTTATCATTACCCTGTAGAATGCAGCATTACTACCAGTTACTATAATCAGTGAAACAGTATTTACATTACATTACATGAAGCATTAGAGTTTAAATGAGGGCATCTGATTAGTTGGAACGTGCCTGATGTGGAGGGCAGTAGTCATGATAATTCTGCCTTTTCAGAGAATGATGCGCAAGAAATGTGTTACAATAGCTAGCCATTCCACTTTGCTAATGATTACATCAGTCAAAAAAGCCTGTTCAACCATAAACATGATTGCCATCACTCAGTTAAATGTGAATTCAAGTTCATTTTATTATTTAGTGCAAATAATATTAAAAACAAAGTTACACACCTTTCATGTCAGAAAATCAAAATAGTGAGATTAAACTGTAAATTGCATGAAAATGATCTCAATATGTACAACACACTAAATCTGTTCATTTTGTACTTACATTCATTTCTATTTTCTCTTATAAATTGTCTGTGATCATTTAAAATGTACTAATTTGGCATTGTTGTCCTTTACAGATCCTTTGCATAATTACAGCCAGTTTGAGCCCTCCAACAGATTCCATTACAAATGTTCCAAAAGCAACTTCTCTCTCTCACACACATTAAAAAGACCAGCAATTATGTCCTGAAACAGCCGACGAACATACAACACAGTCTACTACTTCAAGGGAAGCAAAGTGGACTACACCGCAAAATAAACGAGGGACATTTGTGAATGGAGTAGTAAAGTGTTAGGCATGGCCAAGGTGATTACCATGACTCCTGCAGAGAGAGAACTGAATGGTTTGTTCAGGTGGAACAGAGCTCTGCTTTGTTCCCAGATAAATCATTCTGCAGTGCATCCCCATGTTAGAGCACCACAACATACACACCTGCACAGAGTAAAACTGCTAAATTAGGCAGTGCTGTGATTCAAACACACAATATTGTTCAAATTTTTTAACAGTACAGTAACAAGTAGTTAACAAATATATGTTCAAACACACGAGACTTTTGCTGTTTACTTCTTGCTTTAGTGATTTGTTCCACGAAACTACCCTCAGTCTGAATGGTTGGGGTTGTAAAGACCAAAAGTGAGGTTTGCAAGGCAAAATGAGAGAAGCTGTAGCCAAATATTCAGCACTTTCATCTGCATGCATCCTTTTCTGGAAAAGAGGAAGGCAAACAAAACAAACCATCCAACCAACCAGAACATACAAACACACAGTATAGAGGAGCATAGCTTCTCCCAACAGGTGTTCTTTACCTCAAATGTTTTAAACATTGAAGTCTTAAGGCTGATTGTTGCTTTTGTTTCAAAATAATTAAGGGGAAAAAAACATATCCCAGAGCAAGTGTAAGCACAGAATATGTCAATTGTGGTGAAAAGTGCAACATTTATGCAGTAGCAAATTTCACAGCATGCATTTGAATCATATTCAGTTACATTGTTTTCAGTGGACTTCTTGTGGCTTGGTTAAGATAATGCTTCCACATCACAAACTCAACTTAAAACTCCTCTTCAAGGTAAGCTGTGAATGGCCCTTCAAACTGCATATGGAGCACTTGAATATGGGCTAGGTGATACATTGCAAGGATAATGTTATTACAGCATGAAAACAACAAGCTTTTAATGGTTTATAAAGTGTCAATTTGATACAACTGCAGCTGGTTTTTGACGAATATATACAACAAAAGATGTAAAACTAGAAAACCAGTGCATTATCATACGGTCTGCACAAATTGTTTCTATAGTGATTTTGTCAAATGGTGAATTTTTGTCTAGATCGCCCAGTCTAGGGTGCCATTAAGATATCCATGCGTTCCATTAGCTGAAAAGAAAGAATTTTATGCTATTAAAATTTAAGTTTTAAGTGAAAATGAAACATTTTTGTTGAATTTGTGTTGAAAATCTATACATGTCCAAATAGTGGAAGATTTACAAAATAAAGCCCAGAGCTATTTTTTAAGAAAAAAAATCTTTTCAAAAAGACAGAATTGTGATTTTCTATTATAAGTTATACATGTTCATTACAGTGGTTACTAGGCAACTGGACTAAATTAGGCCTTGTGTAAGTCCAGTAAAGTTCGTCATGCCACAAATTCTCAAGTGTAGAATTGTAGAAACCCTAGTTTTTTTATGATCAGACAGTTACCTGCCACCAATTATATGAAAAATCCAATTAACCCTTTTATTTGCTAGGTAATACGAGTTTAATCAGATTCAGAAACGTAACAAATGTCACAACAAAAGCTCAAAATCGAGCCACCATAAAAGAACATCTTAAAAAGAAATAACTTAAAATGTGCTCTCTTAAAAAGAAATCGCAGGGTTTTACAATAAGGCTATGCCATGACATATACAAACATACACACACCCACACACACCCACCCACACCCACCCACACCCACCCACACACACCCACACACATTCCTCTCTCATGTCTTTTGTCCCACTGTCAATTAGGAACAGACATTTTAACTTAATTTACTCCACATGGTCCACGTAGTGCACAGTATCCCCAACACACACTCAAAATACAGCATGGAATGATGGTTCTCCATCACTAGGTCTAAATGTCTCCAGAGCAGGAGAATCCACAACGCACACCCCCACTGGGGGGAAAATACCTCCCTCTGAGCAGGGCATCACCACTGTGCCAACCCAAACACAGACACACACACACACACACACACACACACCCCTATGCGCTCCTCGACTGGGTCGCATCTCAGGTCCAGCTCCTCGTTCAGGGACACTGGAAAGGCCAACCAGAACCACAACTGTTCTCTACTGTATAAATCGCCATCTGCTTTGGTCGCTCTGCTAACGGCTGCCTTCGGAGCCTCCGGCACTTAGCTGGTGCCAGTCGACCCAGTGCTGGCCAGGTGTGAGGTTCTTTAAGGGGATGAACGCCTCTCCCAGGAGGGTGCTCTCCCAGAACGCCCCATCGCCCAAAACCCGAAGGTGGATGGACCTCTGGTTCAAATCCCCACGTGGTATTCCATCATACACCAGCTACAGGGAGAGAGCGACAAAGAATGTCTGTGAGGACAGTCATGAGAGTCAAGTTATTTGGAAGCAATATAAAACAATGACGAGTTTCTAAACAGATCCTGCGTACATCATTGCTGCTCCAATTGCTCCAGTCACACTAAGAGCATATTTGATTAAATACATTTGGCATCAGAGTCTGTTAGCAAGGCTTTGCTCTAAGCAGTGGTGTAAAGGGCCCGTCCAGAGTAGCACCACCCTCACCATCTCGTTGTACGTAGGGTTGCACGTACGCCGAGCCGCCTTGGTCTTCCTCTTGCTGGTTTTCTGGGGATCGGGGAGCAAGTAAAGCTTCACGTAGGGGTCTGGGTCCGTCCCGTCTTGCAGGGGTTGCTATGGAGAACCAACGACATCACAAGGTCGCAACGAGGTCAGATGAACGCAGGGCATGCGACCGCGAAACGGAATTATACGGCTGCCGGGAGGAGCTCACCAGGCCACGGATGTGCATCACCATGATGAAGAGCTTGTCACCCCGGAAGGATATGGAGAGCTTCACCTCACCCACCACTTTCCCAGGAACTGGAGCCCATGACACCTCTGAAGGAGCATAGACAGCACGTTTAGTAAGGTTGTGTGCGCTTAGGTGTACCGTTTAAATTTAGGCATAAATCCACCATTAGCAAATTAACAGAAAAAAAAGATAGATCTGCAGAGATCAGACTTAGATTCACAAAGACTTAATGACATGTTAAACCACAAAAATACAGTTTTATACTCAGAATCGGACATAATGGGCAGCTTTGCTTTAACCCGATATTGACTGGAGTTCACCAGTGACCTAGTCAATGAACCTTTCAATATTTAACTAACTTTATATTTTCAATATATAACTAGCTTTATTGAAGTGAGACTATTGAGACTAGGCCCAAATCAGCCATACAATGGGTTGTTTCAGGTACATTGTACTAGCAAAAACTGATAAGGCTTTAACAAAGTATTGGCTGTTGGCATTAGTCACCATGGTGATAAGTGCTTCAACCTGAGTCACATGGTATGTAATGCACCATAAACACTGAGTCATCACCACATGCCTTCCATCAGCAAACTAGGGGGATGCACTCAAATGTGTGCAAAAGTGAGACAGAGCGAGCAAAGAAAACAGAGTGAAAAACAATTCACCTGTGGGTTTGTTGTTTAGCGCGTTTACACCGGTTCCTAGTGGCCGTTCATCTCTTGGTAATGGGTGAAAAAATGTATAGACCAGGTCACACTGAAAGGAAAAAAAAGGCAGGTTGCCATAACTGAATTAGAACACTCCAGCGATGTGGTGAAGCGGCATTTTTGAGATGCTCCCTAAGGCGGGGCAAGTAGTGGAAGTGAAACTGTACGCCTTTGGGCATGGTGTGAGTGGTGCAGCCTGAAGACTGATACAGCCCTGCCACAGGGGTGGGAACACCGTCTACCCACAGCACGTGGCCTCTTCTCAGAAACCTCTGACTCGCATCCAAGAACTGCTGTTGTCAAACTGAAACTTCTTAAGGAAGCAGTCTAGTGACTGGAGATCACTCGCAGGCTTCATGATAACCACGTGTAAATGTAGAAGACCTTTGATCTTTGCAGCATGACAAGGAACCTTGTTTACAAGAAAGTCTAATGTGGACCTCTCAACAACAGGAAGAAAATGAAACACAACATCATTGTTTAAGGCATGAAGCAGCTCTTATGAGCTTTTTCATTAGTATTTGAACTGTTAACGTTGACATTCGAGGCCTCCCACAGGGAGGCACAGAACATGAAGGGGCAGAGGCCGGGAAGTTACCTGAGCCACCTCGGGGGCAGCATGGATCAGATGCCACACATATCCGTTCAGCTCATCTTTCCTCCGGTCAGCCATGCCCTCCCCGCGTGAGCGACCAATCACAAAGCGGCTGGGGAAGCTGAAGGAACAGCACAGCATGAGACCCGGACGCCTGGTACATTATTAGTTTACACAAACAGCACCAGATACTGATACAGGTAGCACCAAGAGCAACGCTAATAACACATGTTGATTTTTCCGTTTGACTGACTGGCTCAGCTGTGTTCTGACTAAATATTTCCACTGATACAGTACTGGCACCCATAAGAGAGTTTCCATTATGTAACTGCTGTCAGAAAACTGGTAATCCATGTTGTTCGTCTTATTTACCACAAACATGGCATTATGACATACATGCGTTATAAAATCCATTGCATTGCATGAGAAACCATGTCTACTTAATATTAAAAGAATTACCATGAATTTTATTTTATTATGAATTATCATCTTGCTGGTATTCAGGATCACACAGATGTTTTCCAGATGCATTACAACCTAAAATATTAGTAAACAAACAACAAAGCAACCTCTGCTTCTTTGGCCTGCTGTGTGCACATATGTTAGTACTTCACCTGGGCAGTTTAGATGAAGGGAAGATGAGGTGCAATTTACTGTGCAACTCATGAAACTCTTCAAAAGTCCTCTGTACCAACGTCGCCCCCTGCTGGCCCTCTCGCTCCACTTTCACCACATACGTCTAGATAAGACAAACCGAGACAACCTAATGAGACCACTCGGTTCCAATGGAATAGTTTTCCTCAGCAATCTCAACATGGCATGACGTTAAGAGGCGCCTGCAGTCAAGGGCGCGGCCACTAGGGGGCGCACTTACGTAACCCTTGTTTGGGCTGCAGGTTTTGAGATGGCGGCACACGAACAGGCTCAGGATACGGCCGTCGCTTTTCATTGTGAAGACGCGGGGCGCGAAGGACAGCACGGGCCGCTCCTCGGATGAGGCGAACTTCATCTGGGCCAGGTTATGGATGAAGAAGTTCAGCTTGGTGGCCACGCTGCCCAGACTGGACTCAATTAGCCTGTGGAGGACGGAGACGCCCGACAGTCAGCAAGCAGCTGGATTCGAAATCCTAACTGTACGTCACAGGACAGCGACTGGATCTGAACGTTTTTAGGGAATGAAGGTGTAGATATGTGCTGGAGAAGAAAAAAATTATGCGTTTCCAACCACTGAAGATCAGATGCACTGCAGTCTGCAAGTCTAATCTTACAGCAAGTCTAGAACTTACTTAGCTGGAATGGTTAGAAATAAAACTCTGCAGCATTGTAACGTAATGGTAACATGGAAATATATAAATTCACAAATATCTGATAATCAACAAATGAATAAGTAGCTTCCTAGCCGCCTAGGTTCTTGTCAAACATGGGTGGATCCAACCTGGTGAAGTGCATGGTGGCATCTGCTTCAGACTCATTTAGTCGAAGGGCGTCGTAGACATACTTCAGATCATCTAGATGAGACAGTTCAGGAATGCCACAGGATAGCATCTGTTTACACATGCAAAACACACACGCACACACGCAGGTTTAACACCGAAAACAACCTCGCTCACCAAAACAGACATTTAAGCATTTGACATTTAATTCGCATGCAAATAAGGTGAAAAGCTCCAGAGCAAATCAAATGCTTAAAGGCGCTCAGAGGCACATGGAGACCAGTGGTGTGGAGATCCACTGGCTCAGGGCCTTAGGGTACAGCTGGAGGTCGTGAGGTGCGTAACTGCCGATCTCACCAGGCCCAGCAGGTTGAGGAACAGGTGTGCGTGCTTCCTGATCAGGTTGTAGGCCTCGCAGCACAGGTCCACAAAGTCATGGAAGCGGCTGGACGGTTTGTCTCCGCCGTTGATCACGTATGCCATGTCCGACGTGAACACAAACGGGGCGCGGTCCCTGGACGGCAGGAGGTAGAAAGCAGGTGATCCACCCACCTTGCCACTCCGATGGCTCTGTTCAGACCCACGCGGGTGGGACCACCCGGCCCGGCCCGGCCCGGCCCGCCTCACCGCCGCTCTCACCTTTTGATGTTGCCGAACATCTGGGCATGGCCCAGGAACTTGCCAAAGTCGATGTGGAACATGTGACCACTGCTCTTCAGCATGATGTTGTCGTTATGGCGATCACAGATGCCCAGGATGTAGGTGGCCACACAACAGCCTGCACAAGAGTAGATGAAGTTCTCCACAGCCTGGAAAATATCACCACCCTAGTTATTAACCACCTGGCCAAATTAAACACTCAAATTAAACGTTCATTAACAAATCAGGTTTATGGCCTTTAGTGAGGCCATTACCTGTCTGCCATTATAGAATGTTGCACATATATACATATAAACCTGAAGAAGATTCCAGGTGAGTAATTGCAGTGTAGTAACAGATGTAGAGAAGTACACAAAGTATGCAAAGAGCACATACATGTACATACACATATATAACATTTGAATGAAGTACACAAGGCTTCCAGAGAAACAGAGGACCTTCATCAGCTATGCAGACAAAGAGCTCCTGAACTTCTGAGCTTGAACTGTGCAAACAAAGTCTTTCTGAAGTGCTAAACAATGCCAAATCCAATACTACAAGTTTCTTACCTTTTCATACTCATCCTCAGTGGGGTTGTGCTTCTGCAGCCAGTCGGCCAGGGGGCGGTCTTTGAAGGACCCAGTAACGCCGTGCTCCACCTGGATCTTCCTGAGGGTCTCGGCGCTGGGGATCATCTCCACCATGCCTGCAACAGAGCAAGACAGGGAAACTGAGAAGCTCCCATAATCAGAATGCGGGGAGAGGGTGAAGGAGGAGACGAGCCGTTTCTTCTCAAACTCGTGGAACTGTGAAGCTTTCGAAAACACAGTTACGCCAGCATTACTCTACCACTGGTCAGGATGTTCACTAAAGACCATCTACTGGCAGAGCAGAACCATCAGCCATGTAAGACACATCGGTCATTCAGAACTGCAAAATCTTAATATCTATAAACATGATTAATGCAGGTTAAAACCCACACAGCTGCAAGGATCTGTATGCTGTATCATTTGGTCACACACACACAAATTCTTTACCTCGGCCCCGGCCCGTCGAGAAGCAACGGAAGATCACCATTCTCATGTCCAGACCCTCCTGCAGCCAGATCTTATTCATAATACGGATGACCTGCAGTGTCAGCATGTCCTGCCGCAGGTCGTCGCCCGACTGGAGGGGGGAGAGACAGCGGGTCCGTCAGCGCAGGGATAGTCCCTCCAGGCCAGGCAGAGCCGGGCTGGACGTGCCCCGGGGTACAGGGGCAGCACAGAACGAGCACGTACCTTAAAGATCACATTGATGTTGTCTCCCAGTGGATCCTTGTTGAGAAAAGAGAGCTTGAGGGGAACCGCGTTGGAGTTGAAGTAGGAACAGGACTACAGGGAGAGAGGGAGCGAGCGGCAGAGAAAAACGAGCAAGAGAGAAACAAACAGAGAGAGAGAGAGAGAGAGAGAGAGAGAGAGAGAGAGAGAGAGAGAGAATCAAACAGACTTAAAAACACATACTGAGACTCAGATGGACATGCGCATGAACACTCCCACGCTCACCCCTCAGATCTACAAACAGGTGTGCAGACACACTGAGACGTGGTGCATCCTGAACTCCCATGCAGGGCCTGTACCTGTATGTTAATACCCTTGATCAGCAGGCCGGGGTTCAGAGGGAGACGACAGCTGCCACTCACAGCGAAGAACTGCTTCAGCTCCTCAAGCCCCTCCCTCAGCACAGTCTGGACCGCCCACACACACACATGCACCAAAATACACATTACTCACACAGTACTCCTCTGTCTCTCACCACACTGACAGCCTGTCCTTTCGTCTACGAGACACGCTAAAACTCCAGTTCTGCACCATCAGTAAGATCTGGTCTGTCCTGGAGAGCACAGGGCAGTGTGGCCAGGGTGGCTGACCTGGCGGGATGACGGCGAGGCGTCCCGCACGCGCTGGGCCACGTCGGCCAGAATGCTGACGAGCCAGCCTTGCCGGTCGAACTCTTCCCGCAGGCCCCGTCCCGAGCAGCACAGCAGGGCGGCGAGGAGGTGCTGGTAGCGTGCGCTGAACTGGGAGTCCTGCAGGGCGTCCTTCAGCAGCCTACAGGACACGGACAGGACAGTACGTGTCAAAGGCCTACATAACAGAACACAGCTCCTTTATATACTGCCAGTCCAAGACACAAATTACATTTAGAGAGGGTGAAAGATTTAATAGTTATTGCAACAGTGTCACAGTCCAATTTTCTTAGAATTCTCATTTTTCTGAGCATACTGGACATGCTTCTAGCACATGTATGTTTATGCAATTCTTTTTTTTTTAAACTTATTTCTTAATTTTAATTGTTGTACTCATCTTTTTTGTCCTGTCTTTGTAAACCTGTTAGCAAACCTCAGAAAACCTTTTTTAAATTACTGTTACAGAACACGATAGTGTGTTATTCTACAACCTACACTGCAGACAACAGAGAACCTGTTTTACACAATTCATTGCACAACCTGCATATCAAAACATTCCAACTCTACACCAAACAGTTTGAGCAATTCAGAACGAACATTTATAACGATTATCACACTTCAAAAATAAAACTAAAAATATTAAAATATTGTAAAAGAGCTTTTGTTGTCACATTGACCACTGGGTTAAAGTATTTCTAATTTTCTTTTAAACAACTTTTAAATGTTATTACACAGTAATTATAAATTTATATTGATGTCACAGTATTATAGTGGAACAATGAACGGAGTAGAAAAAGGTTGAAATGTAATTCTTCCCGTCTCCAGCAGGTGGAGCTATGAGCAAGTGAATAACCAGTGCACTGATCAGGGTCATCTGGGACCTGACTGCCTCGGGTGCTTCTGTTTTCATGACGACGCATTTCCTTCTACTGGATAAAACCGCAGGGTTCGATTTGCATGGAGACAAGCATGTGTGCACGGCAACGTGAGTGCGCACACGTGACCTAATTGGAGCGTGTGCTAGATCTGTGCGTGGCACACACACGCCTGCGGCGCTACAGGAGAGGGAGGACTCACCAGAACAGGTAGTGTGCGATGCGCACGTCTCCGATGGCTCGCCGCAGCAGGAACCGCACCAGGGGACTGTCCAGGTAACACTCATACTTCAGGGCCTGTAGGGCCCCGGAGCCCAGAGAAAAAAATAACAGAAAGGGAGGAGAAATGAGAGGGGGGCTGTTTGTGTGTGTGTGTGTGTGTGTGAGAGAGCGAGAGTGAGAAAAAGGAGAGGACAAATGAAGAGGAACCACAGAAAGGCCCCCGTTACCTGCACCAGCTGTGGGAGGAAGTCTAGCAGCTCAGGATCAGAAATGGCGTCCATCCACTGGACAGCTGTCCGCCTGCACTCCTGATCTGGAAACCTGCATGGACACACACCGAAATGCCGGGAAATCGCACACCACACGTGTGGATCAGCGAAAACGCAGA
Source organism: Sternarchorhynchus goeldii (assembly GCA_028565775.1). Classification (NCBI taxonomy): domain Eukaryota; kingdom Metazoa; phylum Chordata; class Actinopteri; order Gymnotiformes; family Apteronotidae; genus Sternarchorhynchus; species Sternarchorhynchus goeldii. The sequence goes on from JAOXYF010000019.1 coordinate 2,683,883, forward strand.
TAAAGATTCAGAGAAGCGCTGACAGAGACCAGACAGGCTGCAGTCTGGCTGTCTGCCATGGCACGTTTGTTCAACTGTGCCGTTCTAGCGGTTAACGTCACGGTCCAGTCTGAACGGCTGAAGTGCCAGACCACACAGCGCAGGGAGCCTCCATCGACCGACCTTGAACGCGTCTAGACTGCAGGCTGGCTGTGTTCGGGGAGGAGGAGTGGTGTTGGGTGGCGGTCAGATCTTACGTGGCATGCAGCAGGCCCAGGGCGTCCAGGTGGTTGGTGCACACCCACTGCCGCAGGAGGGCGTAGATGTCGGGCAGACACGCCCACTCCCAGCTGGGCGCGCTAGCCAGGATGAGCGGCAAACGGCTGCTGTCAGCATGACAGAAGTAACGCTTCTCCCACAGCAGACGCTTGTGCTCTGGAGACAGCCTGGGGGGGTGGGGGGAGGAGCAGGGTAGAGATGGAGAGAGGGAAAGAAAGATACGGAGAGATGTGAGAGGAGAGGAGAGAGAGAGAGAAAGAAGTTTGAATCATAGTTTGAAATGGTTTGAATCATCCATACATAATATCTTTACACACATTTCACATTAAGTCTGTCTAAATGAGGTCATGCAGAGGTTTCCCACAAGGGAAAGCAAGCAGGGCTGTCCAGTGCTGTTATTGGTGCCATGCTGGAACTCTGCCAACAGCCAGTCCCCCTTCAGGCCCTCTGAAGTCAACTACACGACTGTGTTTGGGCTGAACAGTAGGGGGCGCTGGCATTTGCCTAACAGTTTGATGCCATACAACAGACAAAATTCTTGTTCAGAGTTTAATCCAACAATGCTGTTGATATGTCTAATTAGCCTGTACTGCTTTCGAAACTATCAGAGTGATCAGACTATCCTACAGTGGTGACAAGTCGCTGTAAACAATGTTATCAGGAACTCCCATGGTTCCCCACTTCTAAAGGAAACATGCCATTAAGTGTTGCAAAAAGACATTAGTTTGTATCTCCGATTTCCTGGACCACACAAAGCAACGAAAAGCCAATGAAAGCACACAGCTTTTGGTTTGAGATGGAATCAAAAGTAAACACACACTGCATGTTTCCCATCTCGAGGCCTGGAAAGCTTGTCTCCAGGAGCTCCAGTAGATAAAGCACTCCTCTTCAAAAGGTAAACATAAACAAACATCCCAGGCAACTTCCTGGACCCTTCTCCTCATGTCTGATCACCAATCAGCTCACCGGCACGGCGCAGTGTGGGACTCCTCCAAGAGCCAGCAGTGGAGAACTGTTGCTCCTCACCAAGGTCAAAGATCTACTCCATCAACATCTGCCTCACCCTTTTGCAAAGGGAAAGCTTGGTTGTGTCTGAGGAGCCGAATCTCACCTGGCCAAGGGCACGTCCACAGTCAGTCCATTCATTCACCACAGGCCTTTACTGTTTCTTCCACAGCCGGCATTCCGGGGAGCGGCCTTCTCTCCCGGGACGGCAGCTGCAGGGCAGGAGCCCTGGATCATGTTATGCTCTGTGCCTGCTCAGCCTACTCCACACAGAGGCATCATACATACTGTAGGAGCACCGTAGGATACTCGTAGAGCTTTAAACTGCATTTCCCAGAACTCTCTAAGGACAGAGAGGCTGCTGTTGATTCTTGGCAGCAGATGCCTGAGCAAATTTGAGCCAGAACTGGTAATCAGTAAATGAAAAGGGAGTTGGGTTTGAGGTTGGGTTTTTTTTGTTGTTTTTTTTGGAACTAGAATTTGACATTCAGATAACTTTTCTGGAAATCCAAAGCAGCTAAAAAACACAGAATAAGTACAGAATGCAGCCAGTGTTCTCTTGAAGGTTTTTACACTCATAGCTAGTGTCAGGATGTCCCTGGGGCCGTTCGGTTGATTCCCAACTTGTTCAAGTTGTTTAAGTTGACCTTTAAGTGAAAACATGCGCCAAAGGAACAGGTCTCACCAGGATCTCCCAGAGAACGTAGAGTGAACAATACCGAATAACCCCATGAACACACTGCCTTGCCTGATAAGACTGCATAAGCGCAACTCTGACACACGACTTTTGATCCATACGCTGTTAGCGATTTATGACTAAATATATTTCCGGACCAGCACATCTGCAGATGTCGCACTGCAATAAATGTTTCAGGGAGTGTCTGAATATTTCCATAAAAGAGCGACGTGGCAAAGTGAGTGGCGGAAGGGAGGCAGTGACGAAGTGATTTTAAAAAAAACCAAACAAACAAACAAAAAAAAACCACCACCCCCCCCCCCCCCAGAAATCTGTACAAAGAATGGGTTGGGCCAAGAGATACTTCAGCAGAAAAGAGTGTACAGGTGGGAAAGAGAAAGGGTGGAGGATGGGAAGAGTGAGAGAGAAAGGGCAGAGGAGGAAGAGGAGAAGGAGGAAGAGGAGGAGGGAGGGCCATCGGGGAGGATATCCCCATCAGCTGTGTGCAGCTGGAGCAAACAGTGGAAGCATTGTATAGGAACAGGCCACGGTGAGAAGATAGCCAGCAGCCTTCAGATGTTGGGAAGCAGAAAACAATATACGGAAAACCCATTAAAGCTTAAAATATCCAGACTCGAGCTTCATGTTATTCACATGCTGCTGTTTAACAACATCTGTACCTGCACCTTTCAGCTTCTATTTCAGAATATCTTGGCAATGCCATCTTTCAGCCGGCAGTCATCTCAAAGCTCCTTCCTTTAAAGTGACGTTCATGCTGTGCACCAAGGAAACCACCATTTACTGTGGCCAAAGGAATCCTTCAGTCAGTCCTCTCTCTGACAGATGCCCCCCCCCCATCCTTGCTCAAGCACCCAGCAATCGCTCATCCCATATGGGTACTTTACGTATGAGCTCCTGCTCCACTCTCTCACTTCCTGGAGGAAGGCTTCACATAACATCATGTACAGTGGAAGAGGAACAAAAAGCAAGTGCACTCTTCTGCCCAACTGTCCGTGTAAACACCCCAGGCCAACCCTGCCCATGTAGCTTCATGCCGGTCAAAATGTGCCAATTGCCCCAGAGCAGCACGGGCAAGGAAGGAGATCTCGAATAGCATGAGTTTAGCAGTTGCTCATTAAGAGTCGTATACCACCTCTCATGCCAGACCTCCTTAGAGAAGGAAGTTCAGACCTCACAAACATTATCTGGTTAGGTGATCAACACTGGCTTCTGAACTCTATACATTTTGCATACTTTTGAGAAATCGAAACCCATCTGAGCGCATGACAAAGTCTTTTTCTGGACCTAAATAATTCGAGACAATTGTACAATTCTCTCGGATGCATGAAGTCAGCGCTACTGAGATTAAATCGGAGCTACTACAGAGGACATCTCAACTGCAAAACATTACAACACTTTATGGAGAAGGTCAAAGCTCTGACTGCAATTCTGCAGACTTGGCGAATCGCTAGCCAACTTTAATTGCTCTGCCAAGCGATTAAACACCATTGATATATTATCCCAACCAACATCCAATAAACGTCAAATGGCAGACTCTCGCCAAGAATGAGCTGCAGATTTGGAATGAGGTGTAATGCTTTATTTATTTATTTATTTATTTACTTTTATAACACCCAGAGTTCAAGCGTGTGGTCGTCTCACCAGAAGAGGGACTTCTTGTGCAGGATGTCCTGAAGCTGCTTCTGGCTGCCCTGGTCCAGGCAGGAGAACTCGTACTGCGGACTAAACGCGGCCGGTGGAGGAGTGCTGAAGTGCACCTCGAACGAGGATGTGGGAAAGTCCACCTGACGAGCAGCAAGACAGGAGGGGAAAAAAAAATCATCTATACTGACACAGAAAAGCCCAGATCGAGGAGGTTCCAACAAATAAAGGTGACATGTGAGGAATCGGACGGGGTAATGATCCACTTATACTCCAACTTCTGCATACTAAGAATTATTCTGTGTTCATTTCTCAGTACACCACTGCTCGAGTCTGGTACTATACTACATAAATCAGACCATCAGGGTACTATTATAAAGACCACAAATTCAGCAGCCTATTAAGATGGGTAAAAAACATGAATAAAATGTCCATCAAAGAGAGTTTCTGCCTACCACAAGCGTTAAAAAAAAGGTTAGTTAGATTAAAAGTTAGTTAAGAAAGAGATAATGGGGGCCATAAGGGTTTTTGGATTCAACCAGTCACTGTAGTTCCCTCTAGCTCTTGGTAGTTGTATCAACAGGTGTGTTGGGCAGTTACAGAAGCTCCTGGTGGGGTTCAGTCTCAGTAACAGCAGGGGCTTCCACCTAAACCACGCCAAGCCAAACATTGAAATCGAGCAGCAGAAAGGAGTTTCTATTAAAACGAGCACGGCCAAGCGAGCATGAAACGGCTACAGGGCCTGTCCACGTGAGCAAAGGATCAGCGTGGAGGAGGCGAAAATAAACAGAGCTGTGGAAATAGGACAGAAAACTTGAACAAGCCCAAGGAAAGAAAAGGAGGAGACGGCAAATAAAACAGAGAAGAGCCAGAGAGAGCAAAAGTGGCAGGGTGTTGGAGCGAGATGGAGATAGACAGAGAGAGGTGGAGATGGAGAGAAAAAGTGCTGGTACTAATAAACCCCAGATGTGCTCTTGGCCTCCAGATACGTGGCAGTGCCGGGGCATCTGGAGGGGCAGATTCTGGAGGCCTGGTGGGAAGGAACCGGTCACTCTCACAGGGAGGGGAACAACTCTGGGGCCTCCCAGAGGATGGAGACTGGAGCCCAGACTGGCGCTACTGCATTAGCCTCCACCACACAGCCCAGTGCCCTCAGACAAAGCTACGCCCGCCGGGCACAACGCACACCTGTTGACGCCGGCAAGGATCTGGAAGAGCAGACACGGAGCGGTGTGCACTGTTGGTGGGGGAATTCTCAGTTCTGCTGTGGAGTTACATAGTGCTGCATACAGTGTGTGGGTGAGGAGAAGGACTTTTTTTCTAGCTGATGCAAAAATGTCACGTCACAATACAAAGTCGTTGTTGTTGGTTTTAGAGAATATTTAATGGTGGGTGTGTGTGGGTGACAGAGTTCAGCTGCTGGAGTTGATTTGTATTTGTGTGTGTTGTGGGTGGACACGTGTCTAAGAGGATGTTATGGAGAGCGAGACATGAAAGTTGCTGGCATTTTTATCTCCTTCTGTCCCACCTCTTTTCTCTCTCTTCTACCCTTTCGTTCTTTCTCTCCCTGCCCCCCCCGTGTCAGCCATTTGACCTACTTTAGGTCCCCTCTGCATACAGCAGGACAAGTCCTGCTCTGCTCACACACAGCTCATGAACCAGGAGAAGGATTTGTCTGGACTCTGCTGGGAGCTTTCATTAAAAAAAAAAAAAAAAACAACAACAAAAAAAACACAGTCAAAGAAATTCAGAATAACCCAGTAAAAGTATATTTACTGGGTATATTTACTGTGTGTGTGTGTAATTATATATCTCACACATATACATAAATACACACACACATACACACACACACAGTGTACATGGGTACATATATATGAGAGAGAGATTCATTATTGTTGTTTAGTACACAAGGTTTCTGGAGAAACAGGATGTTCTGGACAGAGATCCATGTAGCCAGCCAGTGCTTCTAAATTTGTATGAGCAGGAACCAGTTTACATTAGAAAATGTTATTGTTTGAATCATAACATTAAGAAAGAAAGAGAGAGAAAGAGAAATAAAAGGGCGTGATGAACGAATGCATCAGAGCATGAATGTACAGAAGAGCAGAGCATGGAAATCTTTCCACATGTTAAATATTACACTCCAATTTAAGTGTATAAAATGTGTGTTAACTAAGGGTGCGTAGAGCACAGGAGCAGCGTCAGGAGATGCTTTAATTCCACATTAGACATGAACCTGCAGAATGATGCTGTCTGGCTGGCTGAAGTTGGGCGTGCTGGAGCGGGCGCTTCCCGTGCCGGCCGTGGAAGGCCACAGGCCCAGAAGCTTCCTGCCGCACGTCAGAACGCTGTAACAGAGGACACACACACACACGAGGCTCAGTCTCACTTCCACCCTTCACCATCCGCTCCCAGCTGTGTCCAACACTATCAAAACAGGACGATGGTGCACCGGACAAAAATATGGAAATGCGAATTAGCTTGGTCTAGTTGGCAAGATTTTTCGAGTGTTTACGTGTTTGAAGAATAAATATTTTGTCAGCAATACTATAGTAATGAATTCTGCAAATAATATATTTTTTCTTGTGAGAGTTAAACATTTATGTCTCTAAAGAATGTTGTATATCCATAACATCAAGTACCAGTAGAGAAGCAAAACTCGGATGTCAACAGTCTGCACAGCTGATTTTACATCCCATTTAATGAGTATCGAGTAGTTAACTACTGACTATAGGTACATATTCATCTCCTGATGCTACACAATTCCACTGTAAATAAATTAATTCATTTTTCTTCGCATAGGGAAGGATGTGCTTTTCCACCCCTAGTCAAACCAAATCTGAACAGCCAATTCTGTTTATTACTTTATCCAACTCCTCCAGCAAAGTTGAACATTGTAGCTTGGCTTACAATGTTCAACTTGGATGAACTGCACTGTCTTGGGAGATGTCCAGTACTGAACATCTCCTCCACAGCGCTAACTGATGAGAGCGCTTGACCCCCCCCACACAAAATGTTTACTTAATGCCGCCTCCCTCTCTAGCGCTCTAGCTGAACGTCCATAGTCCCTATATCCCATCAGACAGCTATAGCCATCAGCGGTGTAAGAGGAGTGCAGGGACATACTGCCGGAAGTTGAAGAGGGGCATGGTAACCCAGCCCAGAGCCTCCATGCTGCGGGTCTTCTGCTTGCCTTTCTCCTCCGCTCCTCCTGGGGGTGGTAGCGGGGTGGCGTAAAGGGTCACTGTCAGCTGGGACTCCCGCGGCAACTGGTTGATCTGCACTGGGAAACAAATCCTATATTGAAAGAGGACACAGAGAGAGAGAGAGAGAGAGAGAGAAATCAGGCAGTGATTAGTCTCAAGCTTCCTGCATCTAGACATCTACCCTCCTGGACATGAAGGTTGAGTGGGTGGAAAGTAGCATGGTGCTTAGAAAAATTACTATTGTGTAATTAAGATAATAATTAAGAAGATATTGTGGAGTCTTAATATCCAGATGTTGATTCAGTAGTTCCTCAGTTGATTCAGTAGCAGAGTCAAGAAGATCCTTAAAGACTTACACAATACAAGCTGTTAATGTCAAAGACCTACTGCTGGTTATCAGTTAACTGTATAGCTAATGCCAATGAAGTACCATTAACAACTTGCTACGAGAATAAAATGTGTTTATTTTAGGATTCAGGGCTGCTTCTAATGGATGAACACAGGGATAAAAACCTTATTAGCACTCAGAGCCAAACTACCTGTACACTTCTAAAAACACAAAATAGCTAAGAATCAACAAGTTCAGGAATGGCTGTGTTATATTACTTATCTTGTTTTCCCAAGAGAACAAGCATGTTTAAGCAAATATCTGAATAGAGGTTACCAACATAGAGCAGGATCTAACCATGTCTGTGGGCTTGAGTTGGAATACTGAAAAATGCTAATTTGGCTAACTGTACATGAAAACTTATGGGAACAGTTAGCATCATCCATTTTGCCCATTGTCTTGTAGGATTAGCATGAATGAGGTAACTCAATCCTTTTTGTTAAACGTAAAGAGATTTTCCAGAAGCCTGTTCCACTCGGGGTGGAGCGGATAAGGCACGCAGAACTGGGTTGGTGAGGGTTGTGCTGGAGTCTCACCTTTGGTCCCACACCACCAGATGGAAAAGGTATTTGCTGACTGACTGTTTGCTGGTGTGCTGTGGGGCACAGAGTTCATTCATCCCATGAGTGAGAGAACACGATAGGAAGAAGCCCTCATAACTGAGAAAGAAATGAGAGAAACAGAGAGAAACAGACAAACAGAAAAAACTGTTAACAGCAATGTAAAATAATCTGCAAAAAGACTGAATGCACTTTATTTGAAAGTGATATAACTCAAATAAAATGCATAAGCCAAGACACTTTTTTTTTTTTCATCTTGACTGGCACAGCGCAGTTTAGCCCTCCGAATGCGAGTTTACCCCTCCGAGTGCGGCAGTACCAGCCTGTCGCAAGCACTACTCTCTCTCACTCCTTCCCTGTGCCTACAACCAGGTCCCTCATCTCACGTCCACAAATGTGGAAGTCTAACAAGAGTGGTGTGTACCATGTCCCCAACCAGCCTCCATCCTCCACCTAATCTCAGCTTTTCTAACCAGTCACCTGTGTTTCTCATCTAAGACTCGCACTGGGAAACTCTTTAAAAGGGAAGGAGGCCGTTCTGTCAAGAGGCCACCCTAAATGAAGGGGAAAAAAAACCATTGCCCAGCTAAATGGAACGTCGGCTCCGGAGTGGCGAGATGGGTGGACATGACACGTAAAGACACGAGAAATATTGATTAGACGTGCGACCTCCCCCCATCCAAGAAAAGCAGCTTCAGGTCAGAAAGCGCCAACTCATCGTATGAACTGCCTGCTCACCTATCCGTTGCCCCGGGCAGCAGATGGCATGCGTCAACACCCTGCCCTCCGACACCACTGGACAGGTGCCTAGCGCCTCGGCTGCCCTCCACACGCTCCCAGGAGGTCAAAGGTCACGTGGGGTTCCCATGCCACGTCCTTTGTAACAGCCCAGTCTGCAGTCAGCCTCAGTTTTAGGCAGAGACAATAGGGGCATCGCTCCACCGGGGTCATTGGGTGGAGGACGGCATTCACATGGCGGTTGGGGGGGGGGGGGGGAGGGGGGTCGGGGTGTCACGGACTGAACCATTTTTTGAGAGCATGTTAGGAGGGGTGTTATTTGTTTCACAGCTCTGCTGGTTATTTTTCTGCAGAGTGCATGCGTTTGCATTAACAGCACTATGTGCGCACATGTGTTTGTCTGTCGAGAAGGATGCAGAGGCAGAAAGAACTTGCCTACTTTAAGGCTCCTCTCTCCACCGTTTAATGTCATATACTCCCACTGGATCACACTGAAGTACATGCAGCCAGGACAGCTGGCAAATGCCCCTCTCTCTCTCTAATAAATCTCTATTATTCTACTTTATCAGTAAAATTTTTTACTGATACTCTTAATCGATACTCTTAACTTAAGCCTCCTCCCATCCTCTCACTGCTATAATTAACATGTCATGACAGGGGAGAGTAATGGTTTCAGCCGTTACCCTCTGACGGTCTTGACATTTTTCTGTTTTCAGTGCAGCAGAACAAAATGAAACATGGTGGGTGGTTTCAGAACTAAAGGTCACTGCTTAAAATAAATAAATAAATACAATTAAAATAATAATAACAATAATAATAATAATTTCCTTGATGGGGCTGATGCAATGACCTAACAGAAGGTTAAACAGAAGAATGTCAGTGTCTACAGGACGTCCACTCACGGTGAGATGGACAGTGCTAACCACTGTGGCCTGCATCGCCCAGCATACCGAGCACCTCTGAAAAGGCTGTTGTTCTTTGCGTGGGTGCACTGCGAGCTCGTGAGCTAAGAATCAAGTGCGTGTGTGTGGTAGAATGCAAACAGACATCATTATGAGAGAGAATAGCAAGATTTTTTTCAAGGCTTCAGGAATGGAGGGGCAGGGGATGGGGGGGGGTGGTGTTTAAGTGGGTGTAACTTTGTTACCTGGCAGCCCAGGTGATGGGAACACGGTGGGCGGCATAGACACTGAAAGACAGGACGTTGGTGACCATGCCCGCCTCCTGGACGGGCACTGCGAGCGGCCGGCTGGGCAGCGCCGTGTGGAAGTTGGCATTGAACGTGCTGCAGTACAACTCCACCAGGTCCAAGATGGCTGCCGTCAACCTCTCAACTATTTTTTCTGAAAAGGGAGCAGGAGGTCAAGGCCTTTTCTATATAAATACTGAAAACACACACACACACACACACACACACACACACACACACACAAACACCTCACTTGACGTGAGCGCACACACATTTGATTTCCTTGCTCAACAGCTCTGGTTTCATGTAACTAAAAGCCAAAAGATATGACCTGCCCAATCTGAACTAACTGGAGCTGTTTATCTTACTCAAAACAAGTTGCTCGGGAGGCCATTGTATCTTAGGTACAAACCATGACTGTTTAAAATGCTTGTTTTCAGAATTATGCAACACTCATGTTTGAAAAAGTTTAGGAATTTAAGCTAGTCTGAACAGACAGCACCTACAGATTTTATAATAATCATATGTTGGTGTTTTTGGACATGTAGCTCTGCTAAGTAAGATGCAGGAATATTTCATGGCTATTTGTCAGAACAGCTGGAGTTCAGATTTCGTGTGGAATGAGCAGTAAGTTTCCTGAGGGCAGACATGTATCCTTCCTGTTTATCTCAGATCCTCAGACAAGCTTTACTGCAGGAGAGGCCTTCAACAGACACCTTCACACAAACACACACTGACAATAGGCATGTCATTCCCAGTATCTTACCACCCCCCACCACATCATACACACTCACACACAAAAAACACACCCCAAATAGATCCATGTTCCCTTTAAAGAGGAAAGGACGTCAGTACCATAATGAGATCGATACGTCATACTGTGGAAAGTGGAGCATGACAGGAACTGTACCTCGGTTTTCTCTCCTGGCCAGCACCGTCACATCCTGTGAGGGGAAACACACACACACACACACACACACACACACACACACACACACACACACACACACACACACACACACACACA
>JAOXYF010000019.1:2696631-2711325 GCA_028565775.1 Sternarchorhynchus goeldii
CACACACACACACACACACACACACACACACACACACACACACACACACACACACACACACACACACACATCTGTGTTGCTTGGCACTGTGTCCATGGTCACCCTATTAAAGCTTTTCAAACAAAGCTACTGTACATTCGACTCTGGAACCATTCGCCCGTCAACTAGCCAGTCGGCATGCAACACCAGAACCATGTAAAGCCATTAGAGACCCGAACTCCTCGAGAACGGTGGTCCTGTTTTGTGAGGAAGCCCACTGCGGCTACACGCTTCCACAGCCATCCCAACTCGACCACACCAGACGGGGGCCTCGGTCGGGTGACGGAAGCCTGTTCACACCACTAACCACAAGCAGCCTTCCCTGGCGAATTTCCCTCGGAATTACCCCCCTATTCCGGCCACAGCCTCCGGTGCCAGTAGCGGCTCCGCAAGTGGCATGGCGCTAACACGCGGTCCACGGCGCTACCGCGCAAGAGATGGTTGTCGTGACGTTGTACACAGGCAGGGATCCAAAAACGAAGTTTTTTTTTTATTTTTGGTCATTTCCCTTTGGGTGAGATCTGGGCCGTCTGCCCGCGGCTCCAAGCCGGTGTGAAGTGGGCCTCGTGCCCGGCATGGGGGGTGGGGGGTGTTTGGTGGGACTGGGGAAGAGAGTCCTCATGGAGCCTCGCTTCCGACAGAGGGGCATTATGAGATGGAGTTTGTGCTGCACACCGTGGCCTAGAACTCTGCTCCGCCTCCGTCTCTGTTCTCACACGGAGGAGTGGAGGAAGAAGCAGGTGTCAATCAAAGAAGCGTCCGGAGGAGCAGCCAACTCTTCGAGCTCAGAACAGGGCAGGGGGTCTGTTTATCATGTACAGCTTGAAACCCGCTCACCAAGTGCCTTCCCTTTATCAAACCCAAGAGAAGAAAACGGAGTGCCAAGCACTTGAAAATCAAACATGCTGGCAGGCCTGTTTGGACGAGTGGAGGGGAGCATGGGAGGTTCGAGAGGAGCGTGGGGGGTGGAGGGGAGCGTGGGGGTGTCCTTACTTGTCGAGGTACTCAGCAAGGCCACACACTTTCAGCACATAGTTGTCCACGTCGATCAGGTCTAAGTCATCGTGGGCGTAGCACAGTGTCTGGTAGATCAGCAGATCGACGGTTGAGGATCCTGAGAGAACGCGATCAGAAACATCAGCGACAGCTCGCATTGCCTTTATGCTACAGCTACGCACTTGAAAAAAATTAAAACATTACACACAATTAATGTAACAATGACATCATTTGCTTCTAGTAATAATAAATGGGGGCTGAAATGGGTCAGAGGGAAAAATGAGAGATGAAAGCACAATATCAGTCGAGACAGAGGCAGCCTGATCGATGGCAAGTCAGCAATTAGTGACGTGTGCACTGCCCTGCCTGATCACACATTTCACCATCTGCTCCATGTACAGTGAGCTGGTACCTAATGGCACCGACGAAGAGAAACCAACAGATCCAACACAGACCGTGTTCAGACCGATATAGGTTTCTGCCTTGTTCTGTCTGTCGGTCTCTCCCTCTCCGCCTCCTCCGTCTCCCCCACCATCCCATTTTCTGCCACTGTCAGAGCAGTCAGAGCCTCTTTCCAACCAACTCTTACATCAAGAAAAAGACTATTTATTAAGCCCAATGTTAAAACGCCATAAAAGGACCTGCTGCACATCAAGGCCAAACATATCTGACGCCTGCATTTTTTTGGACGTGAACCAGCAGGGAGGGTCAGCACTCCTGACCCGGACCGTGGCCGCGGTTACTCAAGCAAAGCAGCGTTCTGCTGGTAAACACAGGCCTGGTGATTCACCGAGCGCACAGAGCAAACCCACTCCACACCCAGCCACGGGGTGGACAGGGAGGGCCCCAGAGAGATAACAACCAATGTTCGACGTATGCCGTGAGGAGTTCAACAACAACACCACACAAAAAAAAAAAAATACTCAAATGCAAAGAATAATACTCAAAGAGATATTTACAGTCCTCGTCTTGTCTGGGTCTGCCACCCAAGCGAGTAAACACTGGGCGATACTGGATTTACAGGCTCGGTTACAGTTAATGTACCCTCATTATTGCAAAGCAAAACTAGGTGTTAGTCTGGGTACTATCTACGCAATTTTCAGGACAGACAATGAGCATAATGTTAGACATTACTTCCATAAAATCAACAGGGATAAATGCCTATTGTGACATGCACCGTTTTATTCCGCCAGCTGCAGAAATCAGATACAGATGTACAGAGGGGTGATACTCCATATTCATGGTGGAGCCTCTGGTTGCCATGGCAAAAGCCAGCTGTCATGCAGTGGAAGAGAAAGTATAGTAGGGAGAGGAAAAAAAAAGGAAACACTGAACAAATGAGAGGAAAAGCCCAGTAAACTGCCCGTTTGTCTGGCCTCCATGTCAATCTCACTCTCCATCTAATCCCATTATCCGAGAGGCCTTGTATTTGTGCTCGTGTAGAAATGCGTTTGTGCATTTGTTCCTCTTTGCCCAAAGAATGACAATCAGGCTCTTTTAATCAAGAACATGAAGCAGATGGGCTGACAGAAGACGTTTGGTTATAGGTTTTGGTTTCGGTCCGAGAGGTTCTCCAGTCCTGTCTAAAAGTTTCCATGGAGACAAAAACACCACTGCGTGTAAATTCTACTCATCTCCAAGCTTGACAGAGCAATCAGAAGAAAGTTCAGCTGTTATTTCTCTAGCGCAGATCATGTTCTCTCAGCCGAGTGGGAAAAAAAGTGGTTTTTGAAGCCTGTGAAATGGACAGAAGGTCGATGCTTCCTGTACTGGAAACCTCTGCAGCTGCCTGCTCCAACAACACGGGAGATGAATCCCGGGCAGCGCGTGTGGAGCGCAGATGAAGCCCGTACCATGGCTATGCCCGAGGACGGCAGGTCAGGAGGGCTTACCGTCGCAGGTGAAGGTGAGGGGCTCGCGGAAGTGCTCGCTGATCACCGTCACCTTGGTGCTGACCCCGAGAGCCAGCTGAAGCTCTTCCTGTGCCACGCAGGGGCTCCACACGAAGCCGGCGTTCTTGGAGCGTTCTGAGCAGGGGTAGGCCGAGCGCAACCTGAGCGCGTGCGCACACACACACACACACACACACACACACACACACTGAATCGCACAACCTACTGCGATTTAACATCTCTTAAGGTCGGGATTTGGATGGAGAAAACATCAACAACAACAACAACAACAACACGTCCATGAATGATGTCGCCACGGATCAGAGGGGTCAGAGGGGTCCTTTATGATGGATCCTCTACATTTCAATGTCCATTAATGCTGCACTTTTATTTTATACCAATGCAGAGTAACTCAAATTCGGCCACGTATTTGTTATTCTTTGTTACTGTACTGTTACTTATACTAGGACCTTGTATTTTTGCATTGTTCTAGTTTAAATATATATTGAACTCTATGCTACGTACTTGCTAGGATGCATTGTGTGAGTCAACAACAAAGCACTTGTCTGCTAAATGCCTTAAATGTAAATGCATCAGTTTAGGAATGCTGAATGGAGCCAGGGTAAGAGAGACAGGAACTCACACGTCGAGCATGTGGCAGAACGCAGCCACCTCCTCGTCACGCTCCTCTGACACCTGGAAGAGCTCGTATCCAAAGCCGTTTAGCCTGGAACCCAACGACACCTGAGAAGCAGAAACAGAGTCATCAGCTCCTCCCATATCACACTCTGTAAGTGGAGTTTGGGAACAAACCAATCTAATTCTTATTAAAAGAACTTTGCATTATACAGCAGATCTTTGAAATTATTCATTATGTAGCAGGTCTTTCAAAATATTTTTCTGTCCTGAATGGATTTTATAGTTTCATACATTACAAAACTTTGAACAACCAATTCTGTTGAACTGGTGTTTCCTTAGTACTGTACAATACATCAGTAAAAAATCAGTTCCACATAAATGCTGTCATAAAACCACACAAGTTTCAACATTTTCCTCAGTTAAAAGTGCACACTTCCCGAAAACTAGCAGACGTACCGGGTCAGCCGATACTCGACGGACGTTTCTGCTACTGTTCGGCCCGGGCAGGTAAGTGCGAGGTGGCACCTGTGGAGGAAGTGTCTTACTGCGTGCCACTGGCTTCCCCGATTGGTCACCGTTAACTCTCCGCCTCCTGGGCGACGGCCAGTCCTCATTGAGCCTCATCAGAGAGTCGTTTAAGTTGTCGTAGTTCATGACATCTCCACAGGGCAGCTTGGGCTGGTCTTCATCGGGGGTGAAGAGGTTCACATCTCTGGGAGCAGAACCCCTGCGGGCCAGGAGCGAATCCGGCTGAGGGATGGGGTTCCGGGGTGGCACTGCAGGCGGAGGCTCGTCCGGAGGGGGCAGCCCCTTCATCAGCATTCCGGAAGTCCCCTCATAATCACTCTTCCCCTGGGTGTCCAGGATGTATAGTGGCTCCTTACTGTAGCTGCGTGATTCCAGGTTCGGCCTCGACGGGTTTGATACTCCAGGCTGAATGAGGTTGAGCACCGGATCAGATCCGGACAGTCCCTGGCGCAAGCTGCTCCCGGGTGGGCCGCGGAGAGGTCTGGGCGGGATCCTCTCGGTCCTTGTCTCGGTGGAGTCGGTTCCAGCCGGCCCCTTGTCCTGTTTGAGGCGGGATAGGGCGTCATACTCCATCTGCAGAGCCTCAGCCAGGACCAGCTCCCGGGGACTCAAGCCCAGAGACTCCAGGCAACCCCAGCGCTGCTCGCCATCACTCTGAGTCTGTGCTGCAGACATGCTCCTGTAGGGGGCGCTGCAACCTCACCAGGTGACTAGAAATAAGGGGGGGATTTGTGGGGGGAAAATTGGTCTCTACGGGATCCACAGCAAGACCATGGAGCTCTGCGGAGAAACGGGAGAGACAAAATGAGCAATGAAGAAAAATTAACTATTTTATTTTTACATCCCTTTTCCAGTAAGAGTTAACATAAACACATCCGTGATGCAATGCAAAAATCTCAACCTGTACACCATACAAATCTGGCAGCTGGCTCATTTGCCAACTAATGGAGTACAGACATAACTAATTAAACACGACAGATCCCCCTGATATATACATCCGATCAGGATCAAAGGCGACACATGCAGTGTTCTGCAATTACAGTCACCACACTCATCTGCACAGGGGCCAAGCTGTGCCGTTTGCTTGCTCAGCAACGGGTGGAGAGCAGGTTTGCTGCCTCCGCCCTGCTCGGGTGAAGCGCAGCCGCCGGCTCTCCACTCGCCCCGCGCCAACCCCACCAACAGCAGGACGGAGGCACACGGCTCAGCGACTCCTCCGTGACTGCAGAGGACAGCCGCGTGGGTGGGGAGATGGAAAGGGGCGCGGGGAGGCGGGGAACTCCTGCGTGCCTGCAGGAGGAGATCTGAAGCCTGAGAATCAAAGCAGAAGCTCCCACAGCAAATCTCACCATGGGAATAACCGAGCCTGCAAGGCCATACGAATGAATGGCACTTCAGAAGCGGTTGGACGGGCCTCATTTGCATGCACAGGTCCGCTGCAGACCTGCTAACAGGCGGTGATTAAAAACTCACAGGCTTGCAGAGACTGAAGCAGACACTGGAGCTGAAAGCACTGTACAGGGGTGAGATAGTGACTGCAGAGGGTGGAAGAGACAGTGACTGCAGAGGTGGGGAGGGGGTATAATGACTGCAGTGGGTTGAGACAGTAACTGCACTGGAAGGAGACGGTGCCTGTAGTGTTAGTGGAAATAGCATCTTTTAGCATCCATTATTGTGATTCTCATCAAGATTCAAACAGATGCAGCATCTCTTTGGCCAGCAGGAATGCAATAGCACCTCTGGAGAAAGTTCTCCACACTGCGGTCATTTCTGTCGTGAAGCACACCTAAAGATAAGGCCGTAAATAGACACGCGGTGTAAAGACGAGCGCTGGTTAAAATGACGAGGGGTGAAGGGTACTTCAGAAGTGTTTGTTTGTGATGCCTCTGCTATTTTAACCTCCCGTGACCTCCAGCCTTCTTCTCAGTGTGAAAACACGGAGGAGTCATTTATCACTCTATGTACTTCCACACCGGGAGCATTACTCACACTGACCTCTGCACTGACCTGGGCTCAGAGCAACAGCGTGTACTTTACTCCACCCACAGGAAATCTCCCGCACACCTCGCTGAAAGAATCCCATCGCAAACCCAAACCCCCACCTCCACCCACTCTGTGAATAACGGGGACAGATTGAAGGAGAGACCAAGGAGAACGTTGAGGAGAGAGAAAGAGAGGCAGCCATGACACACACGTTGCCAGAGAGAGTTCCACGCATCCCCCACTCCAGGGGGGGAAAAAAAAATAAAAATAAAAAAAATTTACGAGCACATGTGCTTCTGTGGTCAAGGCAAGTCTTACAGGGGCCTTTATCAGTGGGAATCCAGAACGAGGGGACAGAGGGCTCCACCAACTCCACCGAGATTAGCACTCTCCCGCTTGGCTTTCTGACAACCACTCTATTCAGCACCTGTCTTTTTCCCCATTTGTACACAGCTGAACATATGCGTTCATACAAAGAAGCACATACACAGGGCCTATATGGCCTGTGAGCTTCGTTCTAGAGTCAGACGCGTCATCTCCGCCATGCACAAGGTGAGGAGAGAGGATTTGCAACGAGCAACGGCAGCATCATCGCGTCGCGGAGATTGTTCCAGGTTCAGGGCCCAAAGGCCTCTCGTACATGGCTGCAAACGTGCCTCGAAACGTCAGCAGATGGACGGTGAAGAGTTACGTGCATCCAGTGTCCATCTCCAGGCGCCATCATTGTGGCTCGAGCCAGTTTCCCAGGAGCGCGCCTCCTGCGTGGTTTGCCCACGTCGAGCCACGGTCTGGGCCCTTTGGCCGGCCGGGAACAGGGGCGAGAGGAGGGGTGGGCGCGCATTGTTCTGCTGGGACCCCAGGCCAGCCCAGCCCCAGACCCCCGGAATCAATCCCCCGCTGGGATATAATCCCATTCAATTAGGGGTGGCTCCCAGATTGGCTGAACAAAAGATGAGGAGGTGGGGGCATCACGTGAGCCAAGGCCAGCTCAGACGCGTTCACACGCCTCTGAGAATCAGAGACAAAGACACCGCTGTCATCCCTGCCCCCAACCCACACACACACACACCACCCCTCCCCCCTGCTCCCAGCGACACCCTCCCACCCACTGACAAACGGAACGCAAGACTCTCCCACTCGGACTCCATGGTGCTCTGGGCCATAACAGACGATCGCCGCTGCCAGCTGACAGGGGCCCGGGGCCCCAGGAAAGCCTCTGCATGGTCCTCAATGGTGCTCCATCATCTTCCACGCTCCTCCATTGGATTCCTCGCTCTATAAAGAGCCACGGAGAGCTCTCTCCACCCACGACTTTGCCCTGATGTGCAGGTAGCCTTATAGTCTACGTTTACATTCCATCTATGGGTTATGTTGAATCAAAGTATAAAAGCACTTCATTAGAGATCAGTGGCTGGATCATACCATGCCATCTCTCACACACACACACACACACACACACACACACAGACACACAGACACACAGACACACCTCATAAACACAAGCACCTTACTGTACTGGAAAAGAGAAAATAAAATGAAGCAAAATAAAAAGACTGGAACAGAAAAGATACAACAACAGCAAACTGAAAATACAACAACCGCACAATCCAGAGGAACTGACTAACCACAAAACAAGAACAGTTACTAGATGCGGTTCAGCAAACTACCAGCTAGATAACTAACAACAAGCATCACTACGTCAGTAAAAAGCGCTCGTGCCATAGACGTTATGCGAAATCAACAGGCCTTGCTGCTTCTGTACAGCTATTAAGCACGACTTAAGGAGCACGATCGACTGTACTTCCCGACCGGTTTGACTCAAGTTCCGCACTATCGCAGCGTTTAATGTGGATGCGACTTTAGAAACGTTATGCTATATAATACTGTACATGTTTGACGCTTTGAAACAGGTGGATGATTGGGGGTTAGATTGAACACTGTTGGGATAAGTTAGGGGAACGTAGATTTCATGTTTTAAAGAGTATAGTCATTTAAATGCAAAGATTTGTATTGGTACTGTAGAGATTTGCAGTAATAAACCCCCAGCGTTTTCTCAGACGTGCGTGTCATGTGTTGTCGTGAACCTGTCTAACGAGTCCTGGCGAGTAGACGCCACATGGTGTAGTATTTAAAGGAGAAAACCAATGCAGAACGGAGATTAACTCTTGCGATATGTAAAACTGACGTAGGCCTGCCACAAGCCAAGATGGTAGTTACCATCCCATAATTCACTTTCAAAGATCTAATGGGAACAGTGCGGGACACACGGTTTTTACGCTGCCTAATGGAATAAAGGCTGTATAAACCGTGATGTACAATTATGAGAATTCGTTGATGTTCGACGTTTGCATGACATAATCTGCTGTTTAATGCCTTCTCACTGAAAACTTTATGCAAAGCGCCGGACTTTGTTTACAAGTGTGGCGGATTCAACGAGCATATTCAGTGCTTCGGGCACAGAACGTGCATGGGTTCACAAAACGCAAATGTTGTTGAAACACGCGTAGCCCTTGGCAGTCTTTAGATGATGCGATGGTGCCATAGATCTGAAAGGACACTTGACAAGCGATTCGCTGTTTACAGTGTAATGCCTAGCTATCTGTCTCAGAATTGTTGTTGCGATTGTGATAATGTCGTCAGTTAACATGGGCAATGGCGTTAAATTGTTCTTCGGTTGACATTCCCTAAGAGCCACACTGTAGCTATCCGGTACTTATTTTCGCTAAATGCTATGGACCAGAAGTAAAGGCTCTCGAATTGGTCCCAATTTTGTCCCTGGGGACCGACGAAACGCTACCTTTATTTATTGCGAATATTCAGTCACTGCGCAAATCTTTAAAACCGGCTACTTGTTTATTAGTATTTAAAATATTTTCCTTTTAAATATCGCGAAGAACAAAGCGCATCACATACCTTATTTACGGCCTCTGGAGCGGCTGTGTCATGCTCTTCGCTTTATCCTGCTTTCCGATGAATTGATCCGCGATTTTGTAATGTATTAACTCATGCGCAGGCACCAGTTTCCGGTAGCTAGTGGCGGCGGTACAGGAATTGATCCTAAGACATCATGTCCGCGTGCCTGGGTGCATACATTCAATGGAAGTGTTAAGCCGCTCAACTCCTTCCGTCTGCTGCAACGAGGTTATTTTGTAGCCGACTTGCTGAGGTTGTCGATTTTCAGAGCAGCTTTCATCGCGCTTTCATTGGAGAAAGAACACAGATTGGATACAGAGGAGAGGAGAACTAATAACGAGGATCTCTAGTGGACATAGCGAGTAATGACACCACAAAAGCGTGTCATACAACGCTCAATATTGTTTTAGATATGCTTCCAAGTCTTGGTTGTTATATTGTTGATATTAATTATACCCGTGTTGTTAATATAAACTAGCTATGTTATTAGTATTAATAAGGTGGATGTCTACGAGCTGTTCATTTCTGTGTTTGCCTCTGTATATATCCATCCAGTCTGTGTACACGAATACCCAGCAACACTTATTTTTTTAGCAATAATCTCACTTTTTTATATTAAAGAAACTGATATGACAATGCAAAAGTTTAACAGCACGATTGTAACGCCATTAGTTGTTATTAACTGGGATATGCCGCCATCGTGTGGTACAAGCATAAAAAATACTGTCCATGCTGATATTTCTATCAAAGCTTTGAGCAGCATGAAATAGGAAAACGACGACCTCTTGTGGAATGGTGTCGAAAGTGCCAACCATTGTTAATACATTGTTAATACAAACGCTCTCAGCTGGTTTTGCCAAAATCATCCTAAAGCAAAGATCATATTTGAAGCGAGTATTACATAAATTATCTTTGGTATAGCCAGTATTACACAGAACGCTCTCTTATTTAGAATGCCAAATCCAACGTGGTCGATGCTTCTTTTTCTCCTCATGCTTTCTTCAGCCACTACATGCAAATTTGTGTCTCCTACGTGCAGTGACATTTGGTCTGGGCAAATGACCAAACTTTAACCATGCCGCATTGCCACCCAGAAAAATAAACCATTCTACATTTTAATGTAATGGTATATAATAGTTTTAATAATAACAAATGGACTTACTCAACTTTTCTAATTGTTAAGTAAAAAGCAGCAAACTGCCTTGCTTCTTTGGAAGCTGGGGTCAGCCATTGTTTAATACCCCAGAAACTGAGAGGGTTAATGGTTTAAAGGCCCAGCAACAAGTAGAGCTGCAGAGTTGTACAATCCCAGTTGTAGAGCTGGGATTTAAACCCACAGCCTTCTGATTCATAGCCCAAAAATCCCATTCAGTAAGCTACCATCATCAACACATGTTGTCTCTGGCCAGCACCTTGGGCTTTCAATGGCTATATGAGGGCCTTACTTTCAGCCTTTGTTTCAAGTTTAGTATGTTGTATCAGAAAGCAGTTCTGGACAGAATACAGGATCAGGTTTTCTTGTACCCATCATACATTTTTAGTGGTAAACTCCCAACTGTTTAGAGAGATTTTAGAAGCTGGACACTTAATGATGACTACATGTCAAGAACATCAAGAACATCTCATTTATTTATTTTGTATCAGTATTCATGGATTATTCTTTTTAAAAATATATTTTTATTGTATTTTTTCTTTTACAGAGCAGTATTTTCTATCTCTGATTCATCATTCCTGGAAAAATTAAATCTGTGTAATATCCCCATGATGTTGTCTCTATAATGTAATTTCACTGAGTGTGAACTGCCCCCCCCCCCATTAAAGAAAAATGGTATCACCAGTACTCCTGAGGGAACATGGCTTTGAAAGTCCTTAGCTTCTTGTGCTCATCACAAAAGGAAAAGGAACTCCTTCTGCCGTAAAGAACCACCAGTTCTCCAAAATCCCACATAAATATGAACATGCCCCAGAAGCGTCTTCAGAGAATAAGGGCTTAAATTCAGCTGAGCGTAATGAAGTAGTTTTAGCACTTCTCTCATCCATCAAGTCAGTGTGTTTGAGTCTAATCTATTCAGTACATCCATATTGAGGGATTTCCCCTCCAGCCACAAGGAAGAAAAATTCTCCACTCTGAAGAATATCGAATTAATGAGTGTCAGTGGGCTCCAGAAAGGCTTCTGGTTAAGCTCCACCAAATCATTTGGCCCCTCCTTCTCCCTCCACCAAAGTTTGGCAGTATAATCAAAGCTGGTTGCTTTAAGAAAGAGTTTGGGGCTTTTTATCTCTCTTCACTGCCTGTGTGAGTGTGTGTGTGTGCGTGTGGGTGCGTCTGTGTGTGTGTGTGCATTCGTGTGTATGTATATGTGTGCATCTGTGTGTGTACATGTCTGATTCTCTACATCTCTGAATTTATCTGCATGTCATGCTCTGATAAATCAACATATACTCTCAAAAATAAATCCGCTTTGAATAAATACCAAAAGAAGTCAAGTGTGTCCATGTTCGAGCACCACACAGATACGCACACTGACCCATCCCCTTCTGCGAATGTACAGCATAGATGATATACTGTGTGCTCTATGTTTTCCTGTGTCTGGTTGTGTTTAATGCTGAACTGTGCCAGTGTGTTATTGTGCTATAGAAGAATATGTACAACCTCCAGGACTGTCAAAGAACACTGTGTATGGCACAGAGGCTCATTGAGAAAGGCAGTGTACTCCAGTCTGTCATGTTACTGATAGTGTCATGTCAAGAGCATAAATTACCACAAATATTTATATTTCAGACTAGGATGAATCTAATTTAATTGTCTATGCACATATTCTCTCTCTCTCTCTCTCTCTCTCTCTCTCTGTCTTTCTCTCTGTTGCAATTTAATTTCAGTGTTTTAATATTATCAGAGGAAGAAACAGACCCGATTTAATAATAATCCCATGATTTAACCATGCCTTTTCTGGAAAGTTCCATAGATGGTCTGTGGGTTAATGTTCCACATCTGAATGAAGAAGTTAGTTACTATTTATTATTAATATTACTTTGAATTTACTAAAATAATACAGTGATCAGTTTTATAGTTTGACAAAATACGATTTTCAAAATACGTTTTTTTAATGTTATGTGCCATTTTTTCTGTTTCCAAATTGTGGTTTGATTGGGGAAATAGGACATCGAGCGCAATGACTTATGAATAAAAATGATTTGGCGCGTATGGCGTCATCCCTCGGAACACCTGTCCAGTTGTAATCCGCGGCGCGCACTATCCAGATTCACACTTTCACAGCCCAGGACAGGAGCGAGCACAGGGACCGGGTACGCGCTCAGCTGAAGCGATTGCAGTTTCCTGGACTCGGGGAGACAAGGGAAGATATCCACATGCAGTCCCTGTACCGCATTACTCGAGGACGGCGTTTCGCGTCTCGTTGCCAGTCACGCGGAGCTGGATTCTAGACGACAGAATACGTGATTAAATCTGCACTAATCAGGTAAGAAGCGAAATGTTACTGTTAATATTTCATGATTCATGCGTAGTGGATGCGGCCGGCCTCACAGCACATGATATAAAAACAGGTGAACAGACGGTAAAGGTAATATGTCGAGACTGCGATGCGGTAGCTTCTTCGGTAAACACGGGACGGGGTGATGGGATGCTGGCAAAGCAGTCGCGTAATCCGCGGTTGTTCGCGTGCTCTTCACCCCGCGGAGCCCTCTGCGCATCGCTGAATGATGCGGTGTAATTTTTTGCTTGTCTGCGCAAATTATAAACAGGGTTTGTTTCCTGGAAATCCAGTTGTTATTTGTCAAAAGCACGTTTGAACATAACACCGCAAAATCGTAGATCGGCGCAGCTGGTTCACGGTATTGTAATACTCGCTTATTTGTACATGTTAAGTTGTTTTTGAGGCCAAACGCAGTCGCATGCTGGAGAACGATGCTCCTTCAAGTGAAACTGTTATCGCCCCTGTCCAAGCAAAGAGGCCTATAATGTAGATTGCCTCTACAATATAGTACAAGAGTTAAACATTTAAACTATTGACATGAGATACTGTAAAAGGCCAATACTGACTTTTGAGACTTTAGCTTCAGACATAAATTACCCACGGAATGCATAACGTTCTCGCCGGCTATGTGCAGTTAGCATGGGTGGCTAAGGAACTTCAGATGTAGAGGACAATATCAATTTATCCCTTGATGTTCTTATAGTCATATGCGCGGAATCTGCGAGTGATGTAATGGTCGTGTTCCTATAATGGTTAAGCAAACACTGAGCTGATTTATTACACTTTGAAATCTGAAGGCCATTAACAATATTTAACAGAGACATCACTGGCATTATTTTACTCCCTACCATCATTACAGTTGGTGAAACGCATCATCTTGCTAGGTGAGACCGTCCAGTTGCAGTACTGTTATGTAATAGATATAAGCTTTGTTATTAATACATACATACATACATATACATATAGTTCAATGTTACATGTCTGTAGTAGGAGATAAGACAACATAAAATAATATGATTTTTGTGTTTTCACTGATCATTCATAGTGTGCAGCACTTATTTTATTTTTTAGGTATATCAGTAATTTCATTATGGGCACTTGTGAGCAGGTGTGTTTCAGACTTTTTGCACATGCTCGTCTCAATATAGTATAATGTAATAGTTAGTTGGTATCACATTTTGATAAGTCTTTGTATGGATGTTCTCTCTTGCACATGCACATGCAGTCTCGTCTCAATATAGTATAATGTAACAGTTAGTTGGTATCACACTTTGATAAGTCTTTGTATGGATGTTCTCTCTTGTTTATGTGTTCGTCGGTGTGCACGTGCTTGTGTCTCCCGTCTTTGAGCAAAACAAGATGTTAATTTGTTCTGCTGTAGTCGTAGCGACAGGCAGCGGTGCAGACTCCCCGATAAAGCACTGTCATGGTGGACATGTTATTAGCCTATTAGTTATGATTTCATTATGACTACATCTTGTTCTTTCTTGTGCAAATGTCATTTATTAAGCAAGAATATTCAACAAAGTAAATCCATTACTGTAATTTTTATTATTCACTTAAAATGAATATAATACTGTATGTATTATAATACAAAGGTTGTTGTTATTTGTTTGGGTTTTTTTGCTCAGTCATCTCACCAAAGCAACCAAGCATCTTTTGAAAGATGACTATCATTCATCCATCCATCCGTCCAATCATCCGTTCATACAAACGGCTGCACGTTCATCACTGTCGGTCTCACAACTGCCCCAATCAAGTTGTTTACATTCATACCTTGTAAAGCATTAGGAAAAAAAAATAAAATGTAAAGTTTCATGAGTTTATTATTGGTGAATCAATGTTAGCTGTGCACATCCTATCATTTATTTTGATTTCTATGTATAACCCAGAGTCCACGGAGATCAGGTTTCCATTTTTAATTATTTCCGCAGCTTGGGGAGACTCAGATCTCAGA
This sequence comes from Sternarchorhynchus goeldii, assembly GCA_028565775.1. NCBI lineage: Eukaryota > Metazoa > Chordata > Actinopteri > Gymnotiformes > Apteronotidae > Sternarchorhynchus > Sternarchorhynchus goeldii. The sequence continues at coordinate 2,711,073 of JAOXYF010000019.1, forward strand.
ACAGCAGAATTAGCCCATTGAGTGGACTCGAATATTTTCCACCATGAATTAAAGATTCAGAGGAGCCCCCTTCACAGAACATCTCTGGCTGTTTGAACTTGCCACAGCCCCCTCTCCAAGCGAGCTGAACCACCTGGTCTGAATGACCCAGACATGTATATATATATATATATCATCTCCTCCAGTAAAAAGCCTTTGGATTTTTTTTTTGTTCTATAGAGATCTAATTCATTGTATAGTGAAACCTGACCTG
>JAOXYF010000019.1:2712368-2729567 GCA_028565775.1 Sternarchorhynchus goeldii
ATAGGATGAACATATACTGTCAGGACCCCTTGTGTATTCCACGTGGTGACATACAGCCTGTCTGTGTTGTTCTTCCCATGAGCATATCCTTACCTTACTCCAGGTTTCCCTGCTACTTCCCACTACTACACCATATCATGTTCACACACTGTAACTGGATGCGCAGCGTCTTGGAGATCGCTGGCCTCCGCTGTCCTCCTGCTCTATTTTTAGCGGTGGAACAGGAGCTTGTGCCCAAAGGGGGTCGAATTAGCGCGAGAGGGGCGCGTCTGCGAGAGGACACGGCGGTTAAGAACCTGGGCCCCCTGTGCCTCGAGGAAGTGCAGCACGATCTGGTGGGGTTGGGTGGGGGGGCTGGAAGAAAGATGGGGGGAGGAAACAGGGAAAAGAGAAAGAGAGAAAGATGGCTGTAAAATAAGAGCTGGAGGTTTGCCAAAGATGTCCAGTCTAGAGAAGGAGATCCATGGACGTACTGAAAGAACAAGACTGAGACTGAGACAGGGGGATCTGAAGCAGGCCTGGCTCTCGCTTTAGCAGACCCGTGTGTTTTTCCAGACGTCTGCGAAGCCTTGATCCTGTGGAGCATCAACAAAGTGTGTGGCAAAAAACTAATGGAAGATTCCACAAGACCAGCCAGTCTGGCCCAAACGCTGCCAGTACGATCTATGGTTATGGATTTCAGAGAAGGATAAGACTGGAATAGATTACCAGTTGTTCCTGACTTTGAGTCAATGCATTTTGGCCTCTAGCATATGTATCAGTTTCTTTCAGGCATCCAGAATACATAGCTGGCTGTTTCTGAATCTATTAGCATCTATTAAGCGTCATGATTTTTGCCTAGTTTATAAACAGATGGGGAGGGATTATCTTAAAGTCTCTGTTGCATTGTGAGTGCACTCCTGATATCATTTGACACGCTTACTAGCACTGGTGTATTATCCATGACGCCCGATTGATCCCATACAACGCTGCAGTGGGTAAGCTGGCTGGTTGAACTGATGAAGCTCTTTCAGCATGTCTGTGTGGAAGGAGATCACCTGCTTTTGAGCCCCTGGCCACCTTCTGCAAAAGACAGAAATCATTAGCAGGAGATACTCCAGAGATGGCCATTAATATCATTACAGAGGCGAGTGGCTCGGTCCTGCATGGGTTACAGGAAGCATTTGGGAAATGACTCACTGTTTCATGGATTGTAAATAAACAACCTTTGTGTAGCAGTATATGTTTTGGGACATTTTTAAATAAATGTCCGGATGTCTTTCTTTCCATACATGTAGAACTGTTATTTCATGTCAGTGGTATTTTTGACATTTGTGATCTAAGCTGGGTTTTCCTCTGCCTTCCAGGATAAACCAATGACGCTGCCTCTTTGACATGTGTCACTATGTGTTTTTGATGTACAATATCAAATCAAGCTGGACATCTAACAGGGCACTGATGCTTTCTCATCCATACTGTTCCAGACGAGGTGGAATGGCAGAATGATGAACTTTGATGTTTGTTTAATAAAAATATTTTATAATAGCTTGATGTGAATTTAAAATGCCTCTTTCTCATTGAATATTGAACATATGCTGTCTCTCACACATCCACCCACAGGACCTCCATACCCAGCAGTAGTTTCAGTAGCTCTGTCCATGTCTTTAAGGATGGAGCACATGATGACCCTCCACCCACCCCACCCCCCATTCCTCAGGGACAATAGCAGGCCTCTGAACCTACCAGCAGAGCACCTGGGCTGGGTCGGTGCTGCACTGGGTTAAGCATAAGCAAGTTTGGACACGGTTCTTCTCCCAAAGGACTTGCTGTGATGGACTAAAGGTTTTAAATAAAGCATGAAACGTAAGAGAAATATTGCCACTGGTATTTTGGTGCACAGTGTGTCTGGTAGTGAGACTGATGATAAGCTTATGGTGTGTGTGTGTGTGTGTGTGTGTGTGTTTGTGAGAGAGACATAGAGGGAGAGAGGGAGAGTCCAAACTCCTCAGTATAGAAGAGAGTTTTCTATCAGGCTTTGGTTCACAGTTCTAGATTTTGAAAATCAGAATGGAAATAAAAAAGGGAAGTGATCTTGAAAACACGACAGACCTGTTTTTGTTTGTCCCAGTGAACCGTATAGTTCTATACACATCTGATGTTTTCATGTCCATTTGCCAGGTACTCTTTAAACCTGATTAAGTGCATGGTTTGTTTTGAGCACAGGTTGTTTATTTGTAACTTTCAACTCAGCTTATGTACATCTGTCATTTGTGGAGTTCGGTGTCTCGTAAGAGCTGATGCCCCGCTCATCATTTATTAATGTGCTTTATTGTTGAGTCTGTTTGATTTATTGTCTAGCTGATAGCAGGGAATCTGTTAACACAGAGGCTTTTTTCTCTTTTGTTGATGTTGTCCTCCTGACCCTCAAGCTCTATTTAACCTTTGTGAAATGTATTCTGTACTGAAACGAGGGCCATTACAGCTCCTCTAAAAAGACAGCTGTCCACAAATGGGGTGTCAAAACACATGTAATCCATTACCAGATACTTACTTAAAATTAGCTGCAGTTTATTACATTACGTTCTATTTATTTTATCATGTAGTGCGTTTATCACTCTGGTACATCTGCAGAGTATGGTTGGAGGAGACTGCAGTAATGAACACCGTGAGGATCATGTTTCTTTATGGCGTATTGTGACCAGGTTTAGACGCTTGAACATTCTGCACGTGTTTTGACAAATTGCTTACCATGGTGTAACAAAGGTAAGCAAAGTTGGACTAAAAAACACAGACCATATTGATACCATATTCATAAATATTTCTTACCGAGTTGTTGATATCCAGTTGTTGTATAGATACTTTAGTTGTTGTATAGTTGATTTAAACATCATACTTAATGTTTAAACATCATTTGGACCCTTCATGTCCTGATGTAGTGTGAGTGTTAATGGGGTTTACCAACATTACTGAGAACCACATGATTCACCCAGACCCATTCACCCAGATTTACGTCCAGTCTGATTAAGATCGATTAGCTTCCCCTAACAGCAAATCGATACCCCTGCGACCAAGTTAGTGATTAAGGAGTCACCTGATATGACACATTGTCACGTCGGAACATCTAGATGGGTGTGGCACGTTTGTAGAAGATCGCTTCCATCCCCAGGGAAGCGAACAGCCACCGAAGCCAGGCACCCGAGCGTGAAAGCCTGCTGGGTCGCGACACCTGCCCCTTCCAACAAAGGAGGACAGGTGACGAGATCCTTCCATGCGCTGAAATAAACACGCTCCTTATCTCCATCTCGAAGAACCCATGCTGCAGTTCTGGATGTCCTGCTGCCTGATGGGTGGATAATGAGCAATGTTAATTGGGGCAATGGGGCCAGGTTCATGGGATCGAGAACACATGGGGCAGAAGAGGGAGAGGTGGGGCACGTGCACAGAGAGGTCCATGTTAACACCAGGTGTGTGTGTTAAGCAACACACAGGCCACATCGCCCCTGTAAAGGCTGCAAATATTAATTTACTTCCATTGCTGCGGTATTGTGGGTAGGTTCTGGAGTGATTTTTTTTAAACCACTGGGGATATAGTGGGAGCCAGTGTGTTGGGTAGGCACTCCCCGTGTGAGGGCTTCTCAGTGTATTCAGACAACAGAGGATGGGGTGAAAAGGAGACGAGAGATACTCATATCAGGAAACGCTGGCCTTGGGGCTTGTGAGAAATAGAGGGAGGTTAGCTTGAAAAGGTAGTATATGTGTGTGTGTGTGTGTGTGTGTGTGTGTGTCTGGGGTTGTGAAAGTGTTGGGGTGGGGGGGGGCTTGGGGGGGCAGGATGAGGATTAACTGATAGCAGACAGAGAAGAGCCCCAAAATGGCAAGACTGAAAAACAAGAAAATAAAAGCAGCAAAGAGGTGAGAGATGAGAGGCTGCTGCTGCCTGTGAGCACTTCTGACCCTGCACTGCCCCACTCTCTCCCACTCTCTCCCACTCTCTCCCACTTCTCCTCTCCCACTCTCTCCCACTCTCTCCCACTTCTCCTCTCCCACTTCTCCCCCACTCTCTCCCACTCTCTCCCACTTCTCCTCCCCTTCCTCCTCATCTCTCTCCCACTCTCCCCCACTCTCTCCCACTCTTCCTTCTCCTGCTCTCTCCCACTCTCTCCCACTCCTTCTCCCTTGTGCTCCCCCCATTCTCTCCTGCTTCTCCTTCCCACTCCCCAGCAGATGTAGGGTGGATGCCAGGCTACAGAGCTGCTCCTTTGGGCTTGCCCTGGTGTGCTCTGGAGGTCTTTAATATTTAAAGTCGCCCAGCGTGGTTCTCCGAGGGGAGGTGAGATTGTGTCTTTTGTTCAGCTATAAGTGGGCCAAGAAAGGAGGAGGGAACATGGGGAATACAATCTTCAGGAAGGTGGCAGTGATTCTGCAGAGACGCGGGACGCGCAGAATGGAGCACGGCTGGCGTTTTTTGCGTGTCTTGTTACATTTCTTGTGGGATGAGCAGAATGTGGGCGTGAGAGGAGATGGGGGTCAGAGGTCAGGCTCTGAGAAGAGGTTGAAATGTTTAGAGGTCAATAAGATCGCCTGCACGGTGACCTTATACATGGGGATCTTTTTATGTTAGTAAATAGGCAGTGTGTGTGTGTGTGTGTGTGTGTGTGTGTGTGTGTGTGTGTGAAATGGGGGTGGTCAACAGTTATTGTACACGCTAAGAAGAAACTGGGGATGGTTCCCTGTCATCCAGCTGTAAAATAAATATGAATTGAGCGCATCCCTTCTTTAAATGATAGACAGGGCTGTATAATCAGCACACGGGGTGAGTCTGCAAGTGTATTTCTGTCATTTATCATTTCAGTATATCAGCTTATTTTGTTATTTTGTAGCTTACCTCACCTGACTGTTCCAGTAACAGGGTGCACAAATAGAGAAGACACTGAGCTTCAGGTCATGTTCCAGCTGCTTGCAGATGGCTTTCTGGGGAGTGGGTGGGGGGAGGGGTAATGGATGGGGTGGGGGGACCAGCCGCCACACACACATACCTCCATCTGTGGCACCTTCTGCAATCTGGGTACTGTGTGCATGAGTGAGACACAGAGAGGCACAGCTGTGCAAAGGATCATCAGTCAGACATGAAGCAGGAGGAGCACAGCAGTCAATCGGCCCGTTCGGTGTAGGATCCAGGAATACATAGTCATTCATTCAATCAATCAATCACTCGATCAATAAATCCGTTTTAATTTTATAGCAAATTTAAAAACAACCAAAGCTGGCCACTTAAAGGTCTACAGTTAGAAAATAAAAAAAATAAAAATAAAATCACACTTAAGGTTATAGAGTGGCCAAAAGTGAGGACAGAACAGTGATACAACACAGCCAGAGAAAAGTGACAGAGCGAGAAAAGAACAAGATGAAAACAAGATGAAACTAAATAAATAAACGAAGGCTAACAACGGGCACTTACGCAATTTAGGCACAGTCGTAAGTTAAGGAAAAGAGACGTTTTAAGGCAAAACTATCCACGTGTTGTACAGACCGTATTTCTAGAGGCGGAGTATTGCACAGGTCGGGGTCAGTGATGCGAAGATCACCCTTGTTTATGAGCCAACAGCACGACATCATGAACAACAGTTTATCAACAGATCAGAGGGATCTGCCTTTAGGGTAAAGACTAATCATATCAGAGATATACAGCAGAGCCAGGCCATATAATTCCTTAAATACGGACGGTAAAATGTTAAACTCAATTATAAACTTTATCTGGAACCAATGTTAAGAGAGATCTTAAGAGAGAGGACCCAAATTGTTACCAATGATTTGTATGCTCTCAGATGGATGCGTTCATTTAGCTGGAGTACGTTTTTAGCTAGCCATGATTTAACGTCTTCAGAGCAATCAAAATGAGCCTTCAAAGGACGGGACTTCTTCTGCATTATCCTGCATTTCCTCTTATTTTGGTGTTATAGAGCTTTTTGTGCATGTAAATGGTCTGCAAGGTTATAAATACAACAGTACATGCCAGAGGGAGTAACTCTCCCACAGAAACCACTTTTCTCAGTTGCATGAAATGCTTTGTTGGAATTTCAGTCCTTTTCCTTTGTTGCAAGATGAAACAATCTTGTAACACAATCTTTATTGGCCACCTACTGGCAAGTTTGCCCAGAACAAAGCTGAACAGGGATGCATAGTATGAAAAATGTTTTGGAATACTGAAGCATATAAAACTAAATTATCAAAATTGAAAATGAGCACAATAAATCTCCTTTAAGTACTAATATTCGCTGGTTTCAGTAGCAAATACAACCGAGTGTCATCTCCATAACAATGATAAATATTTGCATAATTGCACCCTAGGTTGAGCCTTGAGGTATGCCATATTTGATGGGAGCTGGAGAAGAAACACATCTTTCCACAGACATTAGGAGAACTATGGACACTGGATAGGTGTGATCTTAGGTTAAAGGAAAATCAACTGGATTTTTGTAATCGCCTCTTTCTCTTTGTAAGAAATGGCTATTTAATGCATTCTGATGTGATGTGAGAGCTCAAATTGAAACATGACCATTAAAATTACACCACCTCCTGTGTAATAGGTATAGACTGCCCCTTAGGCCAATTCTCTCCATCTCTGAAACCATCCAACCACTGGTCATAAAAAACGTAATTGTTAATGTTGTGACAGTGATTGTAAAACCCATTTAGATGTTGTCATCTATACAAATGCTTTGGGATTTGCTAAGAGTTAACACTAATGCCATTGTAACTGCTGAAATGTCACTACCATGTTCATACATGTTCAACTGTGGGGCCGAAATGCGAGGCCTGTATGAGTTATGGTGACCGGTCCTGTTTAAACCTCATACTTCAGTTCCTCATCTATGCCAGTTTAATTGGGTCACAAAGGACCATGCGCTAATGAGATCAGACAGATGTAACAAAGGTCCGGACCTAGCAAAGGTTAACAAGAGGGAAGGAAGCCCATTTTCCCTCCACACCAGTATCTCTCACACAAGTGCCTCTTCTTATCTGCACAGTTGTTAATTAGTCCAGTGTTTGTTCTCTGTGGCTCCGGCTCACATCTGCCTTCCATTCTGAGTGGTCGTAAAAATGTGCAGATTGCTTTTTTTTTTTCTCTGATGAGGTTGTGGACTTTCCCCTCTCGAAGGTCATAACCTAAAGGTCAGTGTCTTCTCAGCTTTCTTTAGAAGGTCGTTGCTAGAGGAGACTAATGCTACTTGACCCCATCGCCATGTGAAAAGCAGACAACTTCCAGTCGAGAAAGAAGTGAACAGTGATTACAGCCTAATGAGCCATGACAGGTCTGCTTTAAATGCCAGAGTGACTAAGAAAACGATCAGACATTAAACTGAGATCTACCATAAATCAGCCAGGTCTACTGGTGTATTGGAGGATGGCTAGGCAATCTTTTTAGGAGAAAGGGGCTTCCATGACATAATTCTTCTGGTATGAGATGATAATAGCCAGTGTTTCACCTATGTGCCCTAGAAATTGACAGTGATTACTCCATTGGCAGTGTTTTTTTCATTTGTTTTAATGATTTGGAATCCCATATGACAGTATTAATCTGACATGAACTGATTTCCCTCAGAAGAGAAATTCACTAACTGAAAGCAAAGCTGAATGCATTTATGCAAGAGAAAACACATCCATCTTAAAACAAAGTCCTCTATCATATTATATGAATGAATGCCAACTGCTGACAAATTCTACTTGATTGACAAGTCCAGACCTTTTGATGGCCTGAATTATTATAATGTTTTTCTCTCAGAAATTTCTATTCTCTTAAAACATACCCATAGCCCTGGGGTCTTCTCTCTTGGTATATGTAGGCCAGGCAGTATAGACCACCTCCTGTCATAAATCACAGTGACCCGGTACTTACGTTGGAGTGTGGGCGGCCCATTCCCTAAAATTACTACCAAATTGACTTCTGCTGTATATTGGCAGGTCAGCAGGGAACCATTCACGTTTGGCAGCCATAACCCATCCAATAGCCGTCCAGACGCAGTTCAGCGCAGCTGTAATCTTTCAGTGGAGCTGGGTGTTGGCTTGCGTCTCTATGAAATATTGCTTCAAGAATGCAATTATTTTGCTGTTTTGTTTTTTTTTTTAATTTGAAAGAAGCATTTCCTTTACTTTAGTCTCAGCATGAACCCTCTTGTTTGATGTTACAGAATGATACCACCATGTTGCAGAGGTTCCTTTTTAAAGAAATGTTTTTGGTTATCGGTAAGGTGCAGGTCATGTTTGACCATGTCTTCCCCTCCAAATGAATTGTGAGATTTCATAACCTTAATCTATTATAAGTGAGATGTCATAACCGTAATCTGTCATAACGTCTTTCAGGAATAAAAAGCCCTACCTGCAGGTGTTTCACAGAGAGGGTCTTGGCCCATAAGTCATAATACTTTTCATGTTTTCTGTAATGGGTGTAAAAAATGGGTGTCAATAGTGTTTCTATGCATGTCCTAACATGGACTTTTATAAGTGTTTGGACTGTGTCATGGAAGGAATCACACGTTCTTTTATTTCTTTCAGTTTTGTTCTTCACAGCTTCAGTCCCAGCAGAGCTCTCTAAGGAATGTTTGAGGTTGCTGATCATCATTAGTGTTTACAAACAGAGCACATGACAGCTTGGTCCCAGTGGGAGTTTACATAATTGTCAGTGCATCTTAAAGATCAGACATTGAGTCCAGCATAAAATTGTCACACAGTAGAAGAAATGGCCATACAAGTACATGACCCCTCCACTTGAACTGAATCAAAGATTGGAAAATCATTTGAAAAACATTCAGTAGCTGGAAACAAGTGAATCAGACTTTTTTAAACTGTGTTCCTTATTGATTTGAAACAGATGTTTGGTCTGTGCTACAGATGGCTTTTTGTGGTTCTGTGATTATGGATGCAGGGCTACCTTGTTCTACTGCTGCCCAGCTGGTTTGCTCTATTGTCTCTAAAAAAGAGTGTGTCTTGTGTATGTGCGTGTGCATGTGTGTGTGTGTGTGTGTGTGTGTGTGTGTGTGTGTGTTGGAGCCTCCAACCATTCACGTCGGATGGTAGTCAGAAGGTTTGTCAGCCGCTGTTTGACTGACAGGCAGTGAAGTGCTTTTGTTAACTTGCCATGGAGTCCCAACCTTCTGTTGGCTCTGTAGAGTAGAGCTGCAGACTGCACTGAACCATGACCCTAGGGTTAACACACTGAACCATGACCCTAGGATTAACACACTGCACACCAACACCAGAAATGCCTCCCTGACTGACACAGATTTAGTGTCCAGTTTCCTTGTATGTTTCACTTCAGTCTGACGTGGTCAAACATTTCAGCTGACTGCAAATCAAAGGTAAATAACCAAATGATGTAATGGTGCTATGTATGTGAGCTACGTTTTACATCACGCATATGTGAATGAAATGGGAGTGCTGGGAGTAGAACACTTAACCACGGAAGGTTCCAGATATGGGTTTTTGTGAAGTACCAGAATCGTCTTAAATGGTGCAGTAAGGATATCTAACCACAGAGGACCCATTTAACTGGTGAAGTGTCACCTTACATCACTGTGACCCTGGCAACCATTGTGTAATATCAGCTCATCTTCCTCTTCTGGACCAACTGCTCCCTCTACCTGCCTCTGTCTGATCAGCATGTCCTTCTTTTTTCTCCTCTCTCTCCCACTCCGCCCATCTCTCTCTCCCACTCCGCCCATCTCTCTCTCCCCTTGTCTCTCCCCCAGTTTCTCCCCCCCCCATCTCCCTCTCTATGCTTCGCTTTCCATCTCCTTGATTTGCAATAAGCCTCTAAATTAGAACAAATGATCTGAATTGGAACATTCAGAACATACTGACACTTTACCCTTCTACAACCCCTGTTCTCTTGGCTCTTTATCCAATTGTTTAACCAGACCATGTTCTCATATTAAGCTAAACCAGAGTGCTGTGGACATTGAGGAATCGCCCAGACTTCCAATATCCTGCTGCTGGTATTGCTCTTCTCTCTCTCTCTGCCCATGGCTGAGGCTAATATGCCATCTGCTGTAGATGATAGAGCACCTGAACTTAACGTCTGACCTCTTAATGACCAAAGGTTACATTCAGTTTAGACTGTCACAAGTTTGATTATTTTGCACTTGACAAGCATCTAAACTCTAGCCCTTATTTAACATGTAAGGGAATCGAATGGCATACAGTCATGTATGTTTCACGATGAGTCAACAAGAAAGGCCTCTCAGAATGCAATCACCATCAAATTCTCTGACCTTGAGCATAGCCAATGTTATTGATTTCAAATAAGTGCTTGATTTCCTCCTCCTGTGGTTCCGCCCTCCTTTCTTTCTTTCTTTCTTTCTTTCTTTCTTTCTTTCTTTCTTTCTTTCTTTCTTTCTTTCTTTCTTTCTTCTGTATGCGTCTGTTGTAAGGCGAATGAGCAGAAAGAGGGACATGATGAGAGAGCCAGAAGATGGCTGGGTGCAGGAGACAGGAGGACGTGGCAGCATCTGTTCTGAGCCGTTTTGAGGTGGTGTCATTAGTCTGATTCGCAGACCACCCCTCATAGGGCATGAGCGCATGGGAGTGAGAACAGCGTGGAGAGGCAGAGACATTGAAACCTAATGAAAGGCGAGTCCTGCACCAGATCAGCGTGAAGCGGCAGCGGCAGGGAAAGGTAATGAAGACTGAGGATTTAGTGTCTGGCACCAGATCAGTGTGGAGAGGCAGAGGCAGTGAAAAGTAACAGAGGATGAAGTTTGAGAATCTGACAAAAGATCAGTGTAGAGAGGCAGAGGCAATGAAACCTAATAAAGGACGAGGCTTTAGAGTCTGGCACCAGATCAGTGTGAAGAGGCAGAGGCGGTGAAAGGTAATGAAGGGCAAGGTTTTGAGTCTGTTTGAGGCTGTTTTATCCACATGTGACCAAAACACACACCGTCGCACTGGCCAATCGGATGAGCCAAATGGTCAAACAGTCATTGCTTGTCTTAGATCTTTGCTGCGTGATTGGCTACTTTTCTCCATCACCCTTGTGCTGATAAGTCAAATGCTGTACAATCCTTGTATGTTTGTTTAGATTTTAGATATTGGACGATTGCCCTAATTTGTTGAACTGAGATCATGCAGAGAGCTCATCCATGTGTAGCATCAATGAGGTCTGCATGTGAAAGGAGTTCACAGGCCTTAATTCAGCACTGCTGAATATGGCAGAGTGGATTTGGCCCATTGAGACTCCCATGGTCCCGTTTCAACTCATTATCTGTGTCCTCCCTCTCAGTTGGCAGCTCAGCGTCTATCCTAGAGAGCTCCAAACCTTTTATTAGTCCCTAATGAACCAACCAGTAGATTACTGCGGAGCCGACGGTCTAGACAGCCATGGAGGGACCTGCTTGTTTCTGCCCTTTCCTGTTTCTTTGGCACCTCTTTCTCTTTGTTTCTGCCCTATTGCAGTCCACAAGGCGTTGGGTTGTGCAGGAGGACCCCACGTTCACCCACCGCCGCTTCATGTTTGGGGTTTAGCGCCAGTCCGAAGTTCCGCTGCAAACAAGAGGCTTTGTATTCCTTTCTTTTATGGCCGTATCTCTCTCTCGGTATCTCTTTTACCCACTATCTTTAATCTCTCTTGTCTCTGTTAGTCAAGTATGACTTCCTAAATATTTAAACAGTGCAATTAGTCTCACGCCTGATGCTATCGAGAAAAGCGGCCTTTGTGAAGTCTCTCTGCCCCTGCAGTGGAAGAATGCACCTCAATTACCTTATCTTTTTATTATATTCCAGAAACGTGTGAGTGGTTCCACTCTCTTTCCAACAGTTTTCTGGTCTATTGTACTAAAAATGTTTTTTTATTATTATTTTTTGCGGTAACGGCTTATAAATTTGTCTGCCTTTAAGCGCTACTGATGGCAGTAGACACTGTAATATGGGAAGTAAATGTGAACCATGTGCTGTGGGTTAGAGGTACTTCAGCCTAATAACAAGTTGACGTTAATCTACGGACATCCATGTCTTTTGAGAACCACCGCAGTCTTTCCTATTTGAGTCGAGTGTTGAGCACTTCTTCCCAGCGTCCCTTGCGCCCGCTGCTTCCACGTAATGATTCAGAGCCTTGAACCCTTCGTGTCCAGCTCCACAGATGGCTCACAGCGGAAAACAACCCGCTTATTCAACCGGTCGGGCTCCTGTTTTGCATCTGCCAACACAGCAGCCCACACAACAGACGTCAGCAGTACTGAGGGAATGTGGAATACCTCCCACAGCCAGGGATGTCCACTCTGTGCCCCCTCTTGTCTGGAGCACTGGAAGTAAAGCCAAAACCCCTACAACTGCTAGTGTTTACGCCGGGCATCCCTCCAGCTAAGAGCCGGAGGTTAAAAAAAGAGGCTTCTGCAGTTCGTCAAGCTTAGCACAGAAGATAAAATGCTAATCTGCGTCTTAATGTTTACCGTTAAACTCCCACTGCTGGTTCCTGCTGCATAAACACAGGAGAGCTCTTATCATAATTCAGTTTGGTTACCATGGCGAACTAAATGCCACCAAATTGTGGAGCGTTTCTTTATCTCTGGCTTAGCAGGTTCCTGGGCATGGTCTCTATGGAACCACCTGTCAGTCACTGGTGTGTTTCAGCTTTTGGCTTTGTCCAGTGGGTGACCAGCTGAGATAGAGTAGCTGCACCTGGCCACTTTGTTAAGCTTGATGCCTGACATTTCAGCCACTGTCTTCTGGTGAAGTGGACATTCAGCTGACTGCTGTGTGGTGACTGGAAGGCAACAGGTGCTGAGTTCTGACCCCCAGCCATCATCAACACCAGTCAGCATTTCATTAATAATGAATAAATGTGTAATTGCACTAGATTGTTCAGTCACAGTAAATCTCTCTCTGATTTACCATGCCATTACCATTTCTTAAGGGACAGCCTTTGAACTTATTCACTTGTGGTAAAGTGCATGTCCTGTGTGTAATGTATGAAGCTGGAATTCTCATGTCTTTAAGATAATTTCTCCCTAAAGCCAAATCGTACTGCTGGGTTGTTGATTGTGAGCAATATTTGGGGAGAATGGAGAAAGAGAAACCTGCTAATACACACTAATGGGGATCAGCTTACTAATCTGGTCTTTATTTAAATTGATGTGAGTCTGCAACACACACACACACACACACACACACACACACACACACACACACACACACAAACACAAGCAATGTCCCTGTCCAGAGTAGTTGTATCTTGTGCAGGGACCAATAATGCAGAAGCCTTGCTCTGGAAAAGCCAGAGGGGTAATAGCTATAATTAACACAGCCTTTTAACAACCTGTTAGTGTTTGTTTGTGTGTGTATGTGCACACAGTGTATTTTACCCATGTGTGTGTGTGTGTGTGCATGGTGTGTACACAGTGTGTTTTTCTCCTCAGTGCTCTACCAGTCAGCATATCCCGCCATACATGCTCTCTCATTGAGAACCTCGGATCTCTCTGAGAACCACATATCTCATGAGATCCTCAGATCTCTCTAAGAAAAACAGATCTTACTGAAAACCTCAGATCTAACTTGGAGCCACAGATCTCACCAAGATCCTCAGATATCTCTGAGATCCAGAGTTCTCACTGAAAATGAGAACCACAGAATCTATGAGAACCTCAGATGTCTCTGAGAATCACAAATCTCATTAGATCCTCATAACTCTCTGAGAACCACAGATCTCACTGAAAACTTCAGATGTTTCTGAGACCCACAGATCTCACTGAGAATGACAAATCTCTCTGATATCTCACAAGATCCTCAGATCTCACTGAGAACTACAGATTAAACTGAGAAACACATACCCCTCTGAGAACCTCAGATCTCACTGAGCTCACTTTCCCAGGGTGCTCTCTCTCTCTCCTGTATTCTCATTCTGACACCCATCCTCTTTCTGTCTTTCCCTCTCTCCTTCATTCTCCTTCTTTCTCCGACTCATCCTGATGCTGAGTCCTGTGCATACTGGCCGTCCCCGATCGCATGCGGGGGCAGTTTGCATGCTGCTAACGTGCTGTTGATTGGCACTCAGACAGATATGGATAAACACAAGAAACAAGTGGTAAGCGAGAAGCAGAGAGCCTGGGGGGGGGGTGGCACCAATCTCTGCAGACCCCTGTCTGTCGACTGCAGTGGGGGTCGACGTGTTCACTTCACTGCTTCACTGTGGATGTATGTGATAAGTTGTGTGTATATGGCTGCGTGGATGTTTGTGCATGTGTACGTTCACATGTAAGTGCTCCTTCTCAAAGATGGGGGTGGATGCATACCCAGGGGGCTCTTTAATATTCATGAGGTGGGCCGGGAGAAAGCAAAGTGGGAGGTGGATCTCTGTTTGCTGTGTGTGTGTGAGAGAGAGAGAGAGAGAGAGAGAGAGACAGACACCCCAGAATGCACGAAGGCAGGGATGCATTATAAGAGAAGAGTCCTTCTAAAATGAAATCACTCTGACTCACACACTCTCATCCTCGCACAGACTCCATTCTATTACTCTGTTCTACTCCAGAACACAATAAGACACAGTGACCCAGACTCTCTGCGTGTGGATTTAAGTCAGGGAGAGCCGGCATCATAAATCCCCCACTGGCTGGGGCGCACGGCGGGACGGATTTTAGCGTCGCCGAAGATGTCACGCACCGGGGGACAGTCCTGTGTGACCGGTGCACAGAGCTACATATGAGAGGTAAATGTCTGTTGTCCATGTGCCTGCGTTCATCTTCATGTTAGCAGTTCTGCTTCCTGTTAGTGAATCAGTGGAACAGCAGTGGAAGCTGGTAATTGCGCCTTTCATTCAGAGAGAGAGAGAGAGAGAGAGAGAGAGAGAGAGAGGGAGAAAACAGTCTACCAGCAGTTTTGCTTAGTTTCACGTGTGATGTTTTTTTTGTGTGTTTTTTACACTCTGCCATGCTGTGCTTTGTTGCTCGTTCAAGAAAGCCAAGTGTCTTTTTTTTTTTGCATGTCAGCCCCTCAGATTCAGCATCACTCAGATAATTGTTGAAAGAGCCCATGCCTGGAAAACCTGGACATTTTCTGATGTTCCTGATTTCACAGTCCTGACCCTTTGTGCTGGACTTTGATGTGACTGATACGTCTCTTCGACAAAAAGCTCTTTGTCTTTGTACGATTCTGTATCTTTGCTCAATGGTGGATGTTTGTCATCCTGATGGGAATGTAATGATGCACATTAGAGCAATGGAGTTCATCTCACATAATATATAGTGACAGCATAAGCTGTGTGTTATAGACCAAATGGTATGAATGGGTACCATCTTCTTATAATACTGTTATATTATAATACATTGAACGGAGGTGTTAGACAGAGCCATGTTCTTCCTGAAGCTCTCCAGATACACACTCGCAGATAAGTGCATCCGGCACACATGAATTATTGATCTCCCCTGTCTGATTTAGACTATAGGTTCTATCTCACGGTCATCCATAATCTACCCCTGTTATTCTCTGATAAACCTACCCGCTTTCTGTCCTGTGATTCTCTGAACTGTGAGCTGTATCTGCTCCTTTAGGATCACTCTGAACATTTTACTGTTGGGGGATGTTCTGTCAGACAGGTGAAGGGCCTTTGTTTGAGCAGGTCCAGAACCAGAGATGGTACTCAGAACCAGCAGGTTAGTGTGGTCGAATTTATGCACAGACTGCGTAGCTGTTTGGACCATACACTTTCAAATTCCTTAGTATTTAACGATATGTGCAAATATCGTAGACATACGCTTCGTGGACTTTGTTGCGTAGCGTGTATTCCACTGTCTTTGTTTGATTGTAGTTAAAGTTGGTTAAATGGCGGGTCACATTGTAAGAGCGTCGTTGGAGTAGTAACTGAAAATTACACTGCAATTAGAAGAAAAGTAATAAATGTTTTTTTTCTCTCTTTTTCATTATCATACTCATTAATTTTTTTAATTTCTCTCTCCCTCTCTGTCCTCCTGTTTCCTTCTCAGATCTCAGACCAGTTTTGCCAATTCACTTTCAATGGTTCAGCTGAAGATTTTGCGAGCAGGGTGTATCCCTAGGTCAGCTGTTTCCAGGTTGAATGGACTGGCTTGAATCTTTGTAGTAAAAGCCATTGCGCTGTGCACCACTTTCACGCATGTGGCCATGTGTCCTGACATGCTCCACTATCCGTACCTACATCTCTCGCTTTCGTCTGCCCCGCCCCCTCCCCCTACACACGCTCATTTTACAGGCCCTTCTGCTCCAATCAGGAAAGCCGGCAAACGTGGGGAGGTGGAGTTTTGACCTGTGTTCTTCCCGGCACGTCCACGACAGTGACAATATGATTTTGGTTGAATAACTCTAATGCTCTTCAGCTGGACAAGGGAACATACAAGAGGATGATTGTGTGCAGAGTAGCGCGTGTGTGTTTGCGCAAGTGTGTATGTGAGTGTGTGTGCGCTTGGGTGTGTGTGTGCGGGTGTTTGTGTGTATCAGAAGAGGGAAAGAGCCATCCTTTTGTGTGTAGCTTTCACAAGAGAGGTTGCGGGCTCTGGAGAGAAAGGATTAATGGATACAGGCTGCCTTTCACAAATATTTAGGCTAAAGCTCCAACCAACACACCCCCCCACCCCACCCCCACCCCCACCCGCCTTTCATCCCAACAAACAGATCACACATACTGTATACAGCAAGATACGGCCAGCTGCACTGAACTCACCTGTACTCTAATACAGGCTGTGAATATGTATGGAATCTATTATCAGCACAGAAATGGGATAGAATCTTTTTATTTCCAAGACCTGCACCTAGTGATGAAGCTCCGCCCTTCCCACACGCAAGCCATGGGTCACGCCTTTAGAACCTTCCTATTGGTCACAGCGAAGGACGTGTTGCTGGTGACATGGCCGCTGCTGTGTAATGGTAATCTTGGCGCTGTTTTTGCGGTGACTGTAGCTTTGCTATCCACTCGGCTGCCTGCGGTTCCCAGCCAAACTACAGGCTCCCTCAGCAGAATTATTCTTAAATATGACAATAACACTTCTCGAAGAAGAAAGGTTTATTTTTAGACTCGGCATTCACAGTTGGAGCTCCTAGCCGTTTCTCAACTAGCTCGTAGGTGCTTTGCCCCATGTGGAGAATAGAGCATATGAGCATTTAATGTTTGAGGAGCCACAGCTGTTGGATCCTGTGTGTGTGTGTGTGTGTGTGTGTGTGTGTGTGTGTGTGTGTGTGTGTGTGAGAGAGAGAGAGAGAGAGAGA
>JAOXYF010000019.1:2729613-2742034 GCA_028565775.1 Sternarchorhynchus goeldii
TGTGTGTGTGTGTGTGTGTGTGTGTGTGTGTGTGTGTGTGTGTGTGTGTGTGAGAGAGAGAGAGAGAGAGAGAGAGTCATGTAATGTCATGTAGAGCTTAATGTGTAAATGCAATTTGCAGCAAACTTGCGAATGTCAGCGGAATAAATTCTGACCAATGCCATGGGGATTATGGGAAATGCAGTTTTCTTAGGACACCATCATAGCTTTACCTTTCCTGCGTCCTCAGTAGTGGGTGTAGGTTGTAGATGTCAGAACACAGTGCAGGTTTATGAGCACTGACTATGCTTTCAGAAACACAAACAAAATATAAAAAACTAAACAAACAAAAAACAAACAAATGCAGATTTAACCAGTAGCAGAGAAATAGAAATCTGTCAGAAATCTTAATAAAATAACATAACAGCTTAAATCCTGATAAGATGGAAATAAATACACGCAAACAGCACGCACTCACCCCAGGAGTGTGAATAAAAGTGTGCATGACTGTGTGTGCGAGCGAGAGTCAAATGTGAAGTATGACTCACCGTTCCCCTGCACAGGGTCACATCACCACAGGACACAAGGCCAGGGTGGATTTGCGTAATGGTTCAGTGAGGTGTGAGGACTACGGAAACAGGCCAGACCGACCTGTCCGGTGGCCCCTGATATTACATTAGTGAACTGTGAAATCGAGTCTCCCGTAATATTCCACCAACTTGTCTGTTTCCTGTGTCTGGCTGCAGGCTTAAATATTGAATATTTGCCCAAATGGACATATGACAATCAGCAGGTATATGTTATGTTGTGATGCGCTTCTGTTACCAGGCGCATGCAGTGTAGTGAGCCACTGGTGTTTCAAACAGCGAAGAGACACAGCTCTGAGCTGAGAGGAAGGACAGGGAGATGCCACTGTCTCGCACCTGCTGCAGGACACACCTGGAATGCTAAGAAACGTGCTCTCCAGACTGGGTACCTAGAATAGAATGTTCTGGAATGAAGGTCCTTTTGTTCTGCTGGCCCACAGAACAAAGAACACACATCGGTTTGCTGAGCTCCATGCTTAACAGGATCTTGGACGGCATGTTTTGTTGACATTGAGGCATTTTATTTATATTTTTTTAAAGTTCAAACGTCTCTTGCCTCCAAGCTGGGACATCAGCTGTGAGCGGAGCTGTAAGTGTGGTTAACTGTCAAGCCTTAACCATGTTTTTTTTCCTCGTTTGTCTTGTTTGTCTTTGGTAAGTCAGGTCACAAGCCACTGCCTTGGCTGGCTTCCTGGGCTTATTGGCTTGTTATCACCGAAATCTGGGGAGAATGTAGGGCCAGCATGTGTCCAGAATAATCACAAAAGAACATTTTCTGAGGCTTTAATGAACGGATTTGTTAGCAGTTCAGTTCTAACCTCCCTTCTGTCACTCTGCGCGTGCAAACACACACACACGCACACACACACACACACACACACACACACACAAACACACACACACACACATTTCTTAATGTGGAGCCTGGTTGGGTCTCAGCAGGCTGTATTCTCACCTCTCACTTTGCTCACCAATCCTCCACACACGTACAACAGTGAGGGAGGAGCTGGAAAGGGAGGGTGGGGGCAGGGGAGGGGCGGGGGGATACCCTCACCCCAGGAGGTACCCTCAAGGGCCCATCAGAAGCTTCAGAATACCTCTAATGTATTAGGCAGATGTACAATGAAATTAGGCCTGGCCGCTGTCTCTATAAGCTCCTCGTCTGAACTTATGAAGAAAAGGGAGATGCAGGTTCTTTCTTTATTAAACCAGAATAGAGGGACATGAAGACTCTTAAACCAGATCAGCTCTCCCCTCGCTGACCTTCCCATTAGTGGCGCACAGACCTTTAAAAGGCAAACCAGCATTGGGCTGCATTAAATATTCACAACTGGCCCATGCCTGACCTCTATATCCACATATGGTAAATATACAGAATTACCACAGAGCTTAGCGTTCACACACACCTGCAATATGCCATTGAGATTTAGCTCATTTGGTTTCACTCGCAAAATCATCAGATGTAAATCTGTTTCCAAACAGATAAAAACAATCCATGTAATTCTAGATATTTTTCTTTGCTAAAAAAGAGAATGTGCCACAAACATAAACACATTTATAAAAAAAACAAAACAAAACAATACCCCCAAAAGAAAAAAAATAACTCCTTTCTTACTTTAAATCTGTATTTTATAATGCACTTACAGATTTTCATTATTTTTGCGAAGCAAATGATCTCGTTTGCATTTGCACTGTCTGTTTGACAGTGATGACTCTGATGCTCCCTGATGTAAATAAAGCTCTGTGGACCGTGGTTGGGAACTTCATGCTTCTTTAACCACACACCAGTACCCCACACATGCTGGTTTGGTAATGGGCACTGTACCTCTGCTATCACACACCCTCTGGGACGCACGCACACGCTCCTTTCTCCCGGCACTGTTGCTAAGGAGCCCTAGCGACCAGGCCTGCCACTATTGGTCAGGGTGGAGCCTGGGGTAGGAGCAGGCTTACAGGAAGCAGGGTGCAGGTTGGATAATGAGCATGTGGTTTGTTTTTGCTTTCCATAAGCAAGAAGTGGGGGAAGGGAGAGAGAGAGAGATGGAGAGAGACAGAAAGAGAGAGAGTGAGAGGAAGAGAGAAACAAGTAGATAGAGGTAGAGAGAGACCACCAAAGAATGAAGGACCTGTGTGAAGGCATAGTTCTCATTTGTTTGATTTGATTACAGGGTTTTACCCACTCAGTTTGTTTATTCATTTCTTTTATTTGTTAGTTAAATGTATTAGTTTTGCATGCAGAAGTGGCACAGAATAAAGACATTTTTATTGTCTTTATTATTGGGATATTATTGTTACATTTTGGTACTTGTAAGGGCCAAAATTATTATACCTGATTATGTAAAGTGTGTTTGTGTTTGTGTATATATTCATACGCACACAGCAAATCAGATTTTATTACAATAAAATTACAGTAGATATTTGCTATTTTTTAATGAACTGATCTTAACTGTAACCCACTGGGAGAGTTTCAATTTAGCCCTGTACTCTGAGAGATACAGCAGTGGGTGAAAGGAACAGGAGTGTCAGGAGATATAAAAGTGTCAGGAGGTATAAAGATAGCCGGGGGTATCGGTGGAGGTAAAACGAGGTATAAAAATAGCTGGGGGTATTGGAGTTAAACAAAGACAAGACAGAAGTGAGCAACTGGCCTTTTGTAGCGTGTGAGAAGCAGGCAAGGGTCGTAAATATTTCAGCTGAAGGAAAGCATACGTTTGGACTGCTAGCGTGGATGGACAGAAGCCCAGAGGTGCATGCTGATGTGTGGGCAGTCTAATGAGGGCCTTCTTCACGAAGCTATTCACCCATGAGTCAGTGGGTAAATAATTCACAGAGTTTTTACTGAGCACTGGGGAGGGGGGAGGGGGGGTCTCCATGGACAAGAGAGCGGAGAGAAACGTTAGAGTGAAGCATTGTTTACTTCACTTTAGCAGCTGGTTTTCAGTTATCATGGTTCCTTCCTTTACTCTGGCTGTTATCGTACGTCGCTGCATCCAGAAGCTTCAGGCGTGAAGTACCTCAACTGCTCTCGTCTCTCTCCCCACATGCGCTTCTCTCTTCTCACTCACAAACTGAAACTTGTCAAGTGACAGAAAACTGATGAGCCTCATTTTCGAGAGGTTGGTGATGAAAGGTGCAGTGAAGCAGCACCACGTTGATTTGGAGCTGATGGAATGTTCTCCCTCTGTTTCATGGTTGTTCTCTCACACAATATAACAGCACCTCGAATAAAGTGAGGAACAAGGTGTAAGTGTTTGTGTGTATGTGTATAGGTGTGTGTGTATGTGTGTGTGTGTGTGTGTAAGTGTGTGTGTGAGAGAGAGAGAGATTTTGCTGTGTTATCACCTATTTTTGACTCTTCTGCTACCATGAACTTTGACATAAATACTGGGAGAAAGGAGACCGTCGTATAGATCAGGAGCAGCCAAGGCTGATTTATCTGTGTTTTAGCAGTGGTCTCTTGGGGTTAAAAAGATGTTTCCTTTACCGGCTCGCTTTTCCAATCTACCCCCACCCATCTGCACCCCCCACCTGCTCCCCTCTGCCAGTAACCTGCCTTTTTAACTCCAGCTTCCCTGTGTGCTCTCTTCTCTTTCTCTCTCCCGGCTCTCTCTCTTTCTTTCTCTCTCTCTCTCTCTCTATGTCTCAGACCCCCCATACACACAGCCCACCCCTGCCTCCCTGCTTCTGATCTTCCTGTTAAAACTAGGTCACTATGCATTGTAGACCCACCACTCCTGCCAAGCTCGAGATCTGTGCCATGTACTTTGTTCGTACCCTCCGTCCTCTCTTCCCCGAGGTCTGCTGGGTTCCCCCTGGGTCCAGTTCCCCTGTGGCTTCACACCAGACCCTGTCTTCTCCCCTCTAATCTCTGCATTCGCTCTCCAATGTAGCTTTGTCTTAAGTCGATTTTATTACCTGTAAGGCTTTGTAGGCATTGTCGCCATGACAGCTATCTCCGTGACAACATTGGCAGAACCATAAACAAGAGTGCCTCATGGATGATGTTGCTAGGTTATGCCCCCGAAGCCTTTGACGTCATTTTCCTAAGCGGGTATTGCTTTGACCTTCTGACCTGTCCAGGACCGTAAAGCACTGAGTCAGAGGTCGGGGCAGGAAAATAAACCCAGAGGGGAGAAGTCTCCTGTGACGGAGATTGGATTCAGCGCACTGGGGAGTGAGAGACTGGACACTGCAGTGAGGTTAAGAACAAGTCTAGGCAGATGGGGCCTCGGGTAAGAGCCTCAGCGATCTCGAATGGGCAGTTCTGATGGCAAGTACAAGGCAGCTGGGACATATCCAGCATGTGTCTGTTCATGTGTGTTACAGGACCAGCTGTTACAGGGCTAGTTGTTACAGGACTAGTTGTTACAGGACTAGGTGAGATGCACACTACAGTCCTCTAGGTATTTAGTGCTCTGTGTGACTCGTTGTTTTTGAGAGCTCATAACAAAACATTTTGGTCTGGAATTACCTAATCATCTGAAATAATTCGTTTTACACACACATATTTTGGATACACTGATGCATTTCTCATGCATTTTTGTGTGTGCAGTTCCTATAAGGAATAGTTACTGACAATATAAATGCTGTTTTCCTGGAATATAATTTCAATATTGTAACTGTTTTAGAGCATTGTCCATTCAATCATGCCTCACACACACACACACACACACACACACACACACACACACACACACACACACACACACGTACTTCAGTGCCTGTATCACTAAGAGTTGGTTACCTTTTAGGCTCTCAGCTCTGCGTCATTACTTAAGTGCATTATGTGTCTGGAGAACATGAACTGGAGGCAGAAGTCCTTCCTGTAGTCCTGCGTCTTTCCACACGCCCTCCCAACCTGCGCCTGGTGTTGTTCAGGGGGGAGACACGTCATCCGTTTCCCCACTGCGACATTTTTCTGTACCCATCAGGTCTCTCACACTGACCCACCCCTCCGCCAAGTGCCCTCTCTCTCTCTCTCTCTCTCTCTCTCTCTCTCTCTATGACTGTCTCTCTCTCTATTACTCTCTCCGTTTCTTTTTTTCCATCAGATCAGGGCTCCGTGCTCTTGAGCTTTGCTGTCTTCGCAGTTACAAAGCAGTTACACACATTACATTCACTGTTTCGACCACATATATCTCCCTTTCAGATGTCACTTTGGACACATTGCTTTTCACCATATAAATGTATAACACTTGTATACTTAGTTTGTGGCTTTTCTGCTTAGATGTAAAATGTTACATGGAACTGGTAACTTATGTTTGTAACTAATTAATCATAAAAGTGGTAATTACAAACAAACTGAAGAGGGATTTAAATTTTGTTCATCTTGTCAACATATGGCAGCTTCCCCTGAGAATTTCATGCACTTTCTTGAGGTTTTACTGTGACAGAACAACAAAGGAATTCAAAAATAAAATGGAAAAGCAACATTTAAAATCTCTGTTGTGGTAGAAAAGGTTATTGGCTTTGTTGTGTTGGTCTCTATGATCCTTAAAGTTCAGAAGAGTTGTGCATTAGGTCATTTTTACATTGCATATATTGATGCCAATCTATCAACTATTCCTCAAAGAAGGAATAAATAAAACTTTTCTGAATGCTCAAAACAGTTTGCATTTTTTGGTCTTTTTACAGGTTCACAGCTCTCTGCCTTCATCAATCATAGGATTATTGGAATTTTCTATTTTTTGGTAAGTCTGCTTACTGAAATATTTGATGCTATATACTGTATAAATTGGTATTTATAGATATTTTCAGGATTTACTGTTTACAGGATTTGCATTTGTATTGGTTTTGTGTGTATGTGTGTAAGAATGTGTGTGTTAACATTCTTCGGGGTAAGACCACTGTGTTGTTGGTGTTTACATGTGTTTATTTGAGGCTGATATCTGTATCTTGAACCTCCTCCACTACAGCCATGGAGTGTAATCCTGGGGAAGGGTAGAGGCCCCATCTTTCTGACGATAATTTACCGAAATGGGCATGAGAGTATTTATAAATCAACACTTTGGGTACTGTTTGTGTGTGTGTGTGTGTGTATAGTGGAGTGCTGTATGCATTACACTCTGCTACTGTCAGCAGAGGAAGAGAGAGAGCTGAAAGAGAGAGGGACAGAGAGCTGAAGCGGCAGACAGAGACTCAACTTGCCTAGTTTTCAGCCTACAGTCACACTAGGGGAGTAAGTCTGTCCTAATTGCAGCATTTTATTTTTGTATTTTGGCAATATGCGATATTAACTCTGTTGGCAACGCTCTCTCAAGACTTCGGGCCTGAAGCCTCCTATATATATTTTTTTGCCCACAGCCCCATAAATCTCAGTCTCCTAATCTAAACTTTAATAAATCCCCTTTGAACATCATCTTGTATATCAGCAGGAAAATGCACTATGGCTGATGGGGTTGGTATCGGAGGGGAAGATTCGTAACAGTTGCGGCCGTCCATCGGATGTCAGGAGGCAACTATGGGAGCACTTGCTCGCACGTGCTCACGTGTTCACAAGTGCTCACGTGTTCACAAGTGCTCACGTGTTCACAAGTGCTCACGTGTTCACAAGTGCTCACGTGTTCACACGTGCTCTCACGAAGCTGAAGGGCGTTCAGGCTTTAGCACCACAATGCTTTTCATCACTTGTGTGTGAGTCACATGGCAGCCTAACACTCTGCCCAATCCGCTTCATCACAAGCGCTCCTTCTAAATGCATCCATGTATGTGCTGAATGCTTGAATGTATTAAGTGGGAATTGGTTTTGAAGAACCGGACAGGATTTTTCAGTTGAAATAAACAGAAGTGTTAGATTCATGATTAAAGGATGCATTAATTTCACGAGGTCATGAAATTAAATACTTTTTAAGAAATCTCTATTTATTTTTTGCATCAGACATATACCAGAAGCCTCATATTTGCACTTTCTGTCGATCTTTAAATGATTTAAAGTATGATTAGAATTTTTAATTCTATGATTAGAATTTTTAATTGGTAAAAAAATGTACAATGGATCAGAAATGAACAGCTTGTCACTTCCAGGGTCTTGTGCATAATTATATGAAAACTATTATGATAATATGAATACTAATATCACACACATAAACATGCATATATCATACCCATACATTTTCACATAAGCCAACTTGCATATATTTATTTTAAGTTGATTGGATACATACAGTCTGTAAAGGTTATTCCTACTTTTGTCGTCTACCCAGCCCTTTAGCCTGATAGTGTTCTTAACACTGATCTATTGTCTATTCTCACTCTCTGTGTGTCAGATAGAGACTACAAAGTACTTCCGTATGTCACTCTGGACCAGCACGCCTGACAAATGCTGTAAATGTACATGTAGTTGTAAATGTGCAGAATTTTATAGGATATTTATTTTGAATACATCGTTTTTATTCAAATAAATGAAGAAATTTTTATTTTTTGATTAGTTGCAGGAGTTACTGTCTGACTTGTGCCCGGTACAAAATGTGCACAACACATGATATGAGAACTTTTACCAGAGACTCAGCTTTGCTGATCTGATATGTCAGACTCTTCTTTTAGGGGTCACAGAGTGTAGTTTTGGCACACTGTTAGCTCACACGCCTTCCTGACCACATGGCACAGGTCAGCAAGCTTTTAGTACGCCGTGTTTTCGTCTCTTGTAGCTCTACTTCCTCCCCGAATCTCATTAGAAAAGAACAGAGACAGGAAGTGCTGACTAGGGCAAAGCTGGCAGAACCTAACATGGTTTTATGGCATGGGATTGGATAGCCTGGTCCAGCTTCACAGCCTGCCAAAGAGCTTCTCGTAGTGTTTGCCTGGGGCCTTTGTGTGTATGTGTGTGTGTGTGTGTGTGTGTGTGTGTGTTCATACAGTACTTCATATTTTTGGTAGTGAGGCATTCTGCCTGAACCCCACAGTGGGAGACTGTGAAATGTACAGTGGGATTCCTGGTCTACACGGGTGGGTCGGTTGTCTAGGTAGGTATGGATAAAAACACGCAGGAAGAATCCTGGGGCTGTCCCTGATCTTCTCTGTGTAAGTTCAGCTCGGTTTCCATCTGTGTCTGCGCTCCGGGCTCTACGCGTTCTCTTCCTCCACCTCCCTTCTGTCTTAGTCTCCTCCTCCGCCGCTTTCTGCGCTCTGTATCTCCTGCATGTCTGTCTGTCTGTCTTTCTCATTTATACACACTCACACACACATCTCAACACCTGCAGCACCTGAATGAGAGGCTAACAGATGAAATAGGATAGGCGGGAGGGAGGGGGGGAGGGGCGGGGTTTGGTGTGACTCCTCCCATGGGACACATTAGGGGGTTTCAGAGGTAGCGGGTTGGGATCTGTGTGTGTGCATGTGGTTGTGCAGTCTGGAACGCTTGAGTACGTGCAAACACCAGTGGTTCAACACCAGTGACTGCACTGATCTGTGGTTATATAGGTTCTTACGATAACTGAAACAGCACAATAAGTCCGATAAGCTAAATTGTCTAAATTGTGACATTTCTTCTTCTTTTGAAAGGCTAGATTTTGCAGTGCTTGTACACAGTAAAATTAAATTAATAAAATAAAATGAAGTATCCTTAAAATGTATTTTCTATGAATGTTGGCATGAATAATGACTTTAGTAATGATTTTACTAAACAGAAAATATGTTCCTCTGTATAATACAGAACAAAGATTTTGTAAAATATTGAACAACATAGTAGTTGTATAAGACAAAACAGTTTCTACTGAAGGAAATTTCATTCATATTTTCAAGGTCCAAAAAAAGAAAGAATCATTATACTGACCATCTGAGGGTATCTAGTATCACAGAAAGATATCATCCATATTTAGATGACAGACATGTGGATCACACACACACACACAAACACACACACACACACACACACACACAAACACACACAGTTTAGTGTTGAATGTCACTTCTACGCCCTGTTTTAAGTTCCCTACCCATGTTTAGGCCAGACTTTGTGGAGCAGACATCAGTCTAGCCATGAACATCTCAATGACTGAATATAGATATGTACAATCCCTGGAATGGATACTACTACTGGTACATTCATTTATGAAAACTAAAAAAACTAAATAACGTTCTAGAAGGCTGTTTTTCCAAGTATCTCGCTAACTGGTTATTCATTCACAATATGTTGCCATTTTGTTGTGATTTTGTTAGTACCACACTGTGTCATTGACATTAAGGTCTTCTAGGTTTTCTAACTTAATTGCTCCTAGAATCAGATGTTTGGGTCCAGAGCAAAAGGGTCCAAAATGAGTTTTTCAAAAAATATCTTGCTGTATTTAAAAAGAAAAAAAGTCTACAACAGACTGTTTCCTTTTGGGTCATAGGTCAAGGTGCCAAAGGTGTACGATTAAGCCAGCAGGGAGTGTGGAAGCCGGGGCCAGCCAATCGGAGAGAGAGAGAGATGTGGCCGCAGGGGCAGTGGGCGGCTCTGGCTGTGCTGTCAATCACCGTGCTGCTGTGGAAGGAGGCGGCGACCATCGAGGTTCCTCTAGACCGTGAGTCATGTGCAGATGGTCATAGCATGTGGATAGTCACAGCATCTTATGGAGTGGAGAGTTACTGGTGTCGTTCTGCGTGGGTGGGAGGATATGACTGTTTACAACGTGCATTGTTTACTTGAATTGGTGTTAGTGATTCCCAAAGTTTTAATATAGAGGTATTTAGTGGCTTAACACTGATGGCACCTGTTTTAAAACAGTGCATTGTAGTCAATTTAGACAGGAAGAGAAAAAGGAATCACACAACGTCTCTACCCTTTTGCACCCCCCCCCAACACACACACACACACACACACACACATCACATTCAGTACAGACCACTTCAGCACCTGCAGTGCTGCATCATGCCTCCAACAGAAACTGAAATGACTTCTCTTATTAATGATACCACAAGCTGCATTACGTCACAATATATTCAGAGCTAGGAACATCGTGTAGACGTTACAATAATTCATGTCTCAATTTTCAACTTCTGGAAAGTCTTTCGTCTACAGCACTGGGCTCCAGTTCTTACTCATTTATATGTGTGATCAGTGGACAGATTCAACAGACTCTCCTATTGCTCAGACTTGTCAGTCTTGTCTGGTGATCTCCAACAAAGAAGAACGTAAAACACTGCCTTCTGTTGTCTGGCTGCATCTTTTATTTCCCTCTATTTCTATTCTCTGCTTAACAATAGTGATACAGGTTTCCCACTGGTTTCTTATGAAAAATGACTGGATCGAGCATGGAGTGAACAGGCCCCTCCCTCCGCCTGGCTCCCCACCCAACCGTGGGCGTACCTCCCAGCTCTGACCAATGGGGAGCCATCGGGTCTGACCAGCGGCAGCCTGCCTCTTTCCCCCTCCCCGGTTTCCAGGGCAACGCCCCCTAATTCTCTCTCTTTTTTTTTAGTTGTGTAGTGCCCCATGTCCTGTGTTAATGCAAATCTCTGAAAGATGATTGGATCGCTGACCCCCACGTGTGAGCTATGCATTAATCCTATTTGACCTCTTGACCCTTCCAAATGGATTCTGTAGCATTTACTCTGCAAAGATTTTTGAATTTTTTTTTAATGTTTACTATTGCATAGTATAGCGTACCGCTTTATACGATATTATATATTACATCTTTTGTAGCATAGAGTATATTTGCTGTCATATTTTGATTATTATTTTTTATGTCATATTTTGATGGTTATATTTTGACAGCAATAAAGTTTAGGAATGTAATTCTTCCTTTGAAGTCTACAAATCGCTTGAAAGTTACGTGTTAACTCACCAGTGTATATTATCAACCTATCTATTCAAAATCCACTCAGTACATTTGGAACATCCGTTTGGAACATTGCCAATTTCAAAGACTGACTGGGAAAGACATTCCGGTGATCATTCTTGGAAGCCTTTTTGTTCTGTCATTCGAAGGGCTGTAGGATTTCACCTCTCACTGGGTGGTTAGGATCCAACCCTGCATCTGTCTCATCTCCACACACTTCCACCCCCAGGCTGTCCTTACCCTCTGAGACCACTATTGATGAGGCTTGTCATCGTCTTGCAGCTGACCTTGGCCTCCAACACAACCCCCTTCCACACACACACACACACACACACATTCACTTGTGATGCTTTGTACCCGTGAGATCCTGGATATTTGCTATCATGTAAGCCGATGAATAGCAAGGAGCTAGAATTGCACCTGTCGCTAACATTCGACAAAAGAAGGCGATGGGCGCAGCTGTTTAACGGTGAAGATCTCTCTGGTGTCTTGGTCTTTAAATGCAGGTCACCTCTGTTAATTATTGTAGCACAATGCACAGCCAGATTTGACTCCCCACAACCATCTAACAGTGATTATAGTTATTATCCAGAATGCTAGACCACCTACAACACCTGTCACTGAAATCAACAAAAAGCCAAAAATTCTAGCTAAAAGTTATTCTAAGTTTTGTTTCGATTTCGATGGAGTAGTATAGTCTTTGTTATTCATTTGTTGTTTATTCTCACTTGTAATTACCACGTGGCTTAACAAAAATCTTTTCTTATCCTTCTATTTCTTCTCTTCCCAACAACTGTAATCCATTAACAGGTATGTCCTTGTTCTTCATCGTAGTGGCATTTCCTGCTTTTTGTGTCTATTATCATTCTTTGTATTCCTAATAAACAGGAATAATAAAGTCCTAATAAACAGACGTTAGGAATAACCAAGATTGAATTTAATGAAAACTTAAATCTAAAACTTAAACATACTAGTTTATTATTGATGCTTTCAACTTGATCTCTCTCTCTCTCTCTCTCTCTCTCTCTTTCTCTCTCTCTCTCTCTCTCTCTCTCTCTTTCTCTCTCTCTCTTTCTCTCTCTCTCTCTTTCTCTCTCT
>JAOXYF010000019.1:2742647-2787209 GCA_028565775.1 Sternarchorhynchus goeldii
CTCTCTCTCTCTCTCTCTCTCTCTCTCTCTCTCTCTCTCTCTCTCTCTCTTTCTCTCTCTCTCTTTCTCTCTCTCTCCTTCCCCTTCTTTCTTTCATCCTGTCTTTTTCTCCACTACTCACCTGGAACTAACAGCAAGGATCCAGCAAGACTGTAAGTGCTTTAATAACACAGATTAACTTGCTCATTTAAATATTGCCATGTTCCAAATAGGTGTTAGGCTGAGGTTACCAGATCTAATTTGAACTGTTCAGTCAATGCTGCACTGTTGTACCCAACTGTCTGTATCAATACTATGAGGTTAGGACTCCTCATTCACATTGTTCTAGACGTGTTGAATGTGTTCCAGGTCTTCAGAACTGAGCAGACCCAAACACTGACTTGAAACGAATAGCAAAGTCATTAACCTTAATGCCTAGAGCAAGAAAGGGTACATATGGATCATCTCTGGTGCTCACCATACTGAATCAGAGCAGTGAGAAAATGGCTGATAATGGCTGATAATAACACTCAGGTAGCTGAGGAGTGTGTGTGGAGTGAACCCAACTCTGGAGATACTAGTGACAACAGGATGTTACTGATAAGGGATATTGTTGAAATGACGCTTTCTCACTGAGAGGCAAGTTTCAGGACACACAGCTTCTGTTGCCGTGATACTACCTATCCAGGTCATGTGAGTGGCAGGACATAGTAGCGGGACTGAATGTAGGACCCTGTTGGTAGTAGATACTAGCTGAGCTTTGTGGACCTTAGTAAAACAATCACCTTTCCTCAGAGACCATACTAGTACTGTTCGTCTGGAGAAACCGAGAAGAAGAATTCTGTTTGGAGCTTCTGAAAGTGGTCCAGGAACCAAAGCTCGGGACCAAGAGCCTCCCAAGGCTCGTATCAATTGGTTCTGACCTGCATCTCTGTTTCTCCGCCCTCTCCAGTGAAACAACCCCCCACCATTGTGAAGCAGTCAGCAAAGGACTACATTGTGGACCCCCGAGATAACATCATCATTGAGTGTGAGGCCAAGGGGAACCCTGTTCCAACGTAAGAATACACAAAGCTCTCTCTCTCTCTCTTTCTATCACTCTATTCCTTAATCTTTCTATTGTTTCTCCCTTCTTCCCTTCATTATCACTGATTCCGGTCTATTTCACATCCCTACCCCTAGTTAACTGGTGTCCTGTTTGTTTATTAGCATTCTCCTCTTGTATGCGTTTTTTTTTTATCTCATTACCTTCCTTTGCCAACTCACACTCTCCCTCCTGTTATGTCACAGTATCCTGTCCAGTTTTGTCCTCTCCTGTCTCCCTCTGTCCTTCTACCATTCTGTCTCTCTCTAATTAAAGCTGAGAGCTGAGCAGATTGTGTTACTTGGTGTTCTGTGCCCCGATGTGACAGTGGCACTGCCAGTTTTGCCTGCCATCTTCCCCCTCCTGTCACTAGTCTCCTCCCCTCTCCAGAGGGAGGGGCTCCAGGCACTGGTTACTAGATTCCTCCCCTCAACTTAGAGAGAGGCTCCAGGCACTGGTCACTGCACTGCTCTTCTCTCCAGAGGGAGTGGCTCCAGGCACTGGTCACTAGTCTCCGCCACCCTCTCCAGAAGGAGGGGCTCCAGGCACTGGGCACTAGTCTGCTCCAGTTCCTCCGATTACGTAAACCAAGTCTAAGCAGCTGAGAACTGTGGTGCCATTCAGTTGAGCTGTGTTTGTTGGGTACCGACCCTGTGGGTTTTATATAACCTGCCGCTAACACGGGCCCTCTATGTTCTGGAATAATATGGGTCATTCACTGAACATTCATGGCCTCTATACAGCACGCTTAAGTTTTGAAATGCATTATGCCAACTCTCTGTATTGCGGGCTGCTCTGTGTAACTCTATATTGTATGATGCTCTGTGTCATTGTCTCCGCTGTGTAACTCTCTACATACATGAGTGAAAAATGGTTGCGTGTGTGTTTGCTTGGGGCAGGTTCACATGGAGACGGAACGGAAAGTTCTTCAATGCGGAGAAGGACCCGCGTGTGTCTATGCGGAAGCGATCCGGTACACTAGACATCAGCTTCAGGAGTGGGGGAAAGCCCGAGGACTATGAAGGAGAATACCAGTGCTTTTCCATTAACGACTACGGAATCGCCATTTCCAACAAAATTTTGCTACGGGTGTCTAGTGAGTATCATCCGAAACCCCTCGCCCAGAAACAGTTTTCCGCAGGCGACTCATGCGCTCTCAGAAGTGCGTGGGGGGCACTTTTGGACACACTGTTGTGCGTGTGTGTGAATGCGCGTGCGAGTGTGTGTCTGTGTGCGTGCATGATTGTGTGTGTACGTGCGTCTGATCGCTGTCACCTGTGTACTCCGCCCTGTCTCCTTCCCGTGCTGTTCAGAGTCTCCGCTGTGGCCGAAGGAGGTTCTAGAGCCCATGGTGGTGAGCGAGGGAGCATCGCTTGTTCTGGTCTGCAACCCCCCTCCTGGGCTTCCACCTCCCACGACCTTCTGGATGAGCAGTGGTGAGTCCACACCCTCCACCAGTGACACCTGCCTATTTCTGCATGTCTAGATTTCTGCTCCTCATTGTACTTTCTTCTTCTTGTGGGTTCGTCTTTCTGTATTTGTCTTGCATTGCCCTGTGTCCTCAGCATAGCTGTTTCTGTGTTAATGCTATATATATATATATTGTGTGTGTGTATGTATGACTCTGCAGTGCCTAGTAAACAGCTGAGAGGGCAGAACCAAACCCTATGAGATATTTTAGCAGCTCTAACGTCAAAAGCCAAATGTAAACACACACGAACACACACAGATGCACACACACTTCATTACATTCACTATGTCTGTGGCCACATAGAAAACTCACAATGACTAGATAAAGTTTTAAATTTTCATCACAGCACACGGTAGTGACAGTAATGCTTACAACACTGTTAAAAAAAAGTTCCTAAACTCAATGTGAAGATAGCGTTCTTTCCGCCGTAATACCCTTCTCATGTAGCACTTTGAACAACTCATGACAGCACACATAACCAACCCAGTGGCATCAGCATTGTGCAGTTACAATGTCGGCGTTAGTAACTGCTGGGCTGTTTGACTGCACCAACGTGTCATTTATTTCCTAAAGACGGACGTCCAGTTATCCCGGTGCTGTGACAGGAGTGCAGCGCACGTCAGCTGAACACTAAGATTTCCAGCCGCCGGCTTTCGTTTGCAAAGCCTGCTTAATGAGCGGTATTCATGGTGTCTCTCGATTTTTCCCTGCAGCCATGATGCCTATCACGCAGGATAAGCGGGTATCTATGGGCCTGAATGGGGACCTCTACTTCTCAAACGTGCTAGCGAGCGACGCTAACACCGACTACAGCTGCAACGCTCGATTTCTCTTCACACACACAATCCAGCAGAAGAACCCGTTTACCCTCAAAGTGCTGACAAGTGAGTAAGCCCTGACCCAGGATTAGCTGACGTGTGTGTGTGTGTGTGTGTGTGTGTGCTAGAGAGAGGGAGAGAGAGACGGACAGAGAGAGAGAAAATGAGATCACATTAGCTTTTTGTGGTATATCCATAAAGTATTCACACTGTGATAGGAAAACGTGAATATCTACAACAGCGAAATATTGGTGTTGTAGGGACATTTCTCCATGAGGAATGTTTATTTGTTTGTTTTATGTTAGGCTTAAAATATGCCCAATACTGGAGATGTCCATCAGAGAGAACCTTCTACAAATCAGGGTAAAATGTTTCCATCTAGTGGTGGTTTGATTGTACTACAGTAGACTACTGCTGTACTCCATGTTGGAAAGACTGCCGTGTGAGGAAGTATGTGTAGGATACACTTTCACTTACAAGCCTTTTCCCTTTACATAGTTACAATATCAAGTTTAAATATCTTAATAATTTTGGGTTCAACACAAAGGATTATTTTAAGTTGTATGTTAAATCTACTAACTTCACATCCAAGTAACTTTCAGCATAAAAACATTGATATTTCCTTCCCATATAAAAGTATTCAGTGCCACAGCAGGCAGCTTATTATTACATTGCATAATTACATTATCACATCATGTAATGTGTGTGTTTATGCAGTTCTAACATGACATATGGTTTTCCTGGGAAGCCTATAATCACTAGGAGGTATTCAAGATCAATACTATTGATCCAGTCAGGGTAGAGTGACTGGAGGGCACAACCCCCTCATACTAAAAGATGACAAAGATCTTTGTTCACCGTTTCTTTGTAGAAGGACATTCGCAGATGAGACCACTGCTCCGCTTCCAGAGATTCTTCATAAATAAGAATTTGTGCATTTCCTTAGCACATCAGCTTCCTTTCAGATATTTTTTTCAGAGTAATGGTGGTTGTAGCATTGTCCAGTTTTGGCAGCGTTTCTTTGTTTATTTTTCTTTAAATTGTGCACACATTAAAATTACTATTTGGCATAGACCTGGTGTCCAACTTCTTAGGCCAAAAGGAGCAGATTTTTGTCTTAATCTTTAACTCTATTACAAGAGTACAAGAAAATACAAAAAAATGTATTGATTTCTGAAGGTCTTGACAGAGGTCTGTGTAGTTTTAGTAAACGTGTCACTAATAATAATTGGCTAAAGGAGAGTATAATCGAACGGTGTTTAAGCAGTTTCAGTACAGAAGGCTCTCTGGATGTTGATGCTGTAATTCTGTCCACAGAGGAGCCTTATAATGACACCCTCTCCTCTCTGAACGACACTGAGCTGTACGTTGGTGAGTCCCTCAGCAACGCATCTCTCCCTTGCCAGCCAGCTCGACCGTCGCATTCCTCTAACAGGAACTCGGCCTCTAACTGCTTCACTTTGGGGAACTTCTAACTAATGTACTGAGCAGGATGAATTTTTAGCCAAAAAAACAAATGTTCCGTTCCTAGAAGCAGCTGTCGGGACTCACACGTAGACAGATGCTGGACTTGTGTCTCCCCAGGGGATCTAGGCTCAGAATGGCTTCCTTGTCAGTAGGCATTGCTTCTCACCAGGGATATCTCTAACAGGAAACCCCTGTGACCCCCCAACCCCCCATTCACGCCATTGTTGGCGGAGACACATCACAGGGTTGTGTGACACGTGTTCCTGGCTTTTCCATGGGCTAATCCTCCAGGCCGACTCCTCCCTCCCTGTGTAGCTAACACTGGGCCTTCCTCCTCTGTTCACAGGCTCTGCGAATAGCCCAGGGCCACTCTAAGCTCACTGCTATGTGTGTGTATGTGTGTGTGTGTGTGGCAGAGCAGATGCTAACCCTGACACTTCCATGTTACATGTTTCACAGTCCAAAATGCTTGTTTACATCCAAAATGCCTTGTGATGACAAGAAAATGCATCTCTAACTAACCCATCTGTCTTATGTGATATGATGTGTATATCTAGTCAATGTTAGTCTTGTGTAGAATTAAAGAATGAGTGCTATGTATTATTTACCTTTATTATGTGTATCCTAAAGTAAGCATTTCTAAACAAGCTTTAATTATTAATGTTAATGTGTGTGTATATATATATGGTATAATTATTATGGCCCCAATATTATAATATTGTTCATACAGTGCCTTGCAAAGCTATTCATCCACCTTAAAAAGTAATTTGTCTAGGATACAAATTACTTTTTAATATTTTGTACTGTCATTTAAAAGAGAGATCCTCAAAATGCATTATTTAAAATGATGTTGGTTTTATATAAGAAATTCTTCTATGA
Organism: Sternarchorhynchus goeldii; assembly: GCA_028565775.1. Taxonomy (NCBI): domain Eukaryota; kingdom Metazoa; phylum Chordata; class Actinopteri; order Gymnotiformes; family Apteronotidae; genus Sternarchorhynchus; species Sternarchorhynchus goeldii. Next base: position 2,748,346 of record JAOXYF010000019.1, read on the forward strand.
CAAAGATTACTAACATAAAAATGTTGATATTGCCCTGCTGAGGACATAATTAAAAAAAGTTCAAGTAGGTCTCCTTTTTGTGATCAAATAATAACAGAGATGTAACAAAGTTAAAAATACAAAATAGGAAAATGCTTCAAGTCTTTGGATATCCAAGTGAGCACTAGTGGATCAATTGTAAGGAAATGGAAGATGTATCATAGCACTCAAACACTGCCTAGACAAGAATACCCTTCAGGACTCTGAGCAGCAAAGGGAGAGAAACCACAGAGACCAAAAATCACTCTGAAAAAGCTCCAGAGTTAAGTGGCCCAAACTGGATAAGGTTTTGTGGTCAGATGAGACATAAATGTAGATTTTTGGCCAAAATAACAATAATAAAAAAACTGTGTGATACAAACCTAAAACTGTCCCTTCCTTGACAAATACCATGGCAACAGTGAAATGTAGGAGTGTCAGGAGCTGAGGGGATGTTGTGGGGACGCTTTTCCTCAGAGGAGACTGGACATCTTGTTAAAACTGAAAGGCGGATAAATGGTAATGGATGCATTTCGGGGAGGGGAGTAGGGCGGTACCCACAAGACAGCCTGCTTCAGTCTGCTAAAAAACTAAAGCCGTGCCTGTCACCAGGATGACAACTGCAAGCACAAAGCCAGATCTCTGTCGAACGGAGACTCTCTTACAAGCGTCGTCCAATAACCTGACCAAACTGAAGCAAATCGGCCAGAAATAACGAGCTGATCACTCCCAAACAGAGCAGTAAACTAGGACAAACCTCCCCATGACATACGCAAAGCTAATGCAGTAAAAACTGTTTCTACCACGCATTCTGTATGCAAGCAGCATGTCTCAGCTTTTACATGTTATTTTTAATATATTCTGATTATTTAAAATAAGAGCTTATTTATTTTACATGTTATTTTTAATATATTCTGATTATTTAAAACAAGGGCTTATTTATTTTACATGTTATTTTTAATATATTCTGATTATTTAAAACAAGAGCTTATTTATTTTCAATAATAATAGAGGCTGGAACAATCTCTGTGTTATTTGTAATTCAAATGGGTCTGATGCTTTGTAAAAGGGTTGATTACTTTGGCACTGTAGACCCCGTATTGTTGTGAAAGCACCTTTTAATTCTGATAAATCTTGATATCTGTATAAAATTGAGTAACCTTTGTATTCAGAAATGTCCTTAAATTGGCCAAGTCTTTAGGCTCTAGTGCTCTGAACTCTTACTGCCTGTGTTACCTACTTGTTTGACTGTTACCAAATGTCACTGTTACCAAGTGTTGCTATTAAGAAATCAAATCCTGTGGTAAGAAGCAAAACTAAAAGCAATATGTATTATTAAAAGATGTGACATTTAAAATAGAAAGGGTTCAAAACAGGTTATACACATCCAGAGAAATTTCTCTGGGCAGTTATAAAAATCGATTAGACTGAAAATTTCACTGTAACTAAACTTATTAACCTCTGATATCATTTCCTTTCTGCCATTGTTTTGTTGTCATTTGTGTTTAGTCGTGTTTACTTGTGTGTTTTGTCTTTCTTTAGCTCTGAACCAAACTTAGAAACAAGTTGCTTTTAGTAACTGTATGTTATTGTGTGGGACTAACTTGTTTTTGTTTATGTCTGTTAATCTGTGCACATTTCGTGTACTAAACAATTCTGTTCTCCGCAGTACGTAACATTCCCGAGACCACGCCCACATTCCTCTCCCCATCGGGCATGTCTAGCTCCAAGATGGCGCTCCGTGGGGAGGAGCTTCTTTTGGAGTGTATAGCGGCAGGAGTGTGAGTTACTCAGAAACAAAACATGCTCAGAAATCCAATAGGCTGCCGTCTCAGGTACCTACATGGGGAATATGGCAGCCATGCACATGTGGGCTGCCTTTATTTTTCACACTTCTGCTTTCTGACCCACATGTAGCCCCACTCCTGGGATCAAGTGGTTTAAGAAGGGAGGGGACCTGCCTGAGAAGAAGGTGAAGTTTGACAACTTTAACAAGACTCTGCGCATTGCCTCTGTGTCGGAGGAGGATTCTGGGGAATACGTCTGCATGGCCAGCAATAAGATTGGAAGCATCCGACACACAGTCTCCGTCCAGGTCAAAGGTCAGAACCAGAGCCGATATTTACTTTTTGGCCTGTAGACTTTGGCGATATATGTAAAATGCTTCTGCATACATTTGTATAAGATTTGTAAAGTGATTGAGTAAAAAAAAAAAAAACTTTTATAAATGTTACACTTTGTTCCCTTGTTCTCTTGTGTTTTTGTTCCCTTGTGTCCTTGTTGTACTTGTGGCCCATAGCTGCTCCCTATTGGCTGCAGAAGCCAACCAACCTGGTGCTTGCCCCTAAAGAGAATGGCCAATTGGTGTGTCTAGCCAGCGGAAACCCTAAACCTAGCATCCAATGGCTCATCAATGGAGAGCCAATAGAGAGTGAGTTGCTCCCTTAACCTTTTAGACCTGTATGAAATACAGCACAGATTGCAGTTGGGAACTCTGGGAAGATGCTTAAGCATCTTCACGTCTGCTTCTCCGTGTTTGGAACCGCAGGCTCACTGCCAAACCTGAGTAGGAAGGTGGTGGACGATGCCATCATCTTCAACTCCGTGCAGATCGGCAGCAGCGCAGTGTATCAGTGCAACGCTTCGAACGAACACGGTTACCTGCTCGCCAACGCCTTCGTCAGTGTGCTGGGTGAGAGACCACAAAGTTTCTTTGCTGAAGTGCCTCACTTTTACACAGTTTCACCATGTCTTATATCACTGTACAGTCTGGTATTTCCCTACCTGGACCAGCTCCTGATTGGCTGTAATGACGCAACAACGTGAATTAGACACTTTAAAACATCTAGCAGTATTAAGTGCGACAGAACGATTCCTAATTGCATCCCTACTGTGTTCTTTTACAGACATGTCACCTCGGTTACTAGGTGCCAGGAACCAGTTGATCAAGGTGATCGAGCAGAGCCGGGCGATGTTGGACTGTCCTTTTTTCGGCTCCCCTGTTCCAGAAGTGCGATGGTGAGCTCCTCAGAGCTTGTATCATAGTTTGGGTTTTTGAGAAATTCAATTCGTTTAACTGAAATATATTGCAATGGGTCTGTGTGTGTGTGTGTGTGTGTGTGTGTGTTTGTGTGTGTTGTGTGTGTGTTTGTCTAGGTTTAAAAATGGCCTGGGCATTGTTCCGGATAACTCAAAGTACAGGCTGCACAATAATGGCACCCTGGAGATCAACCGTGCGCGGTTTGAAGACCAGGGAACCTATACCTTTGTGGCCAGCAACATCCTAGGTAAAGCTGAGGAGCAGATCCGCTTGGAAGTCAAAGGTGAGAAGTCTGAAATCGACAGATCCAGGAGTTACGTCCAAAAAAACCTCCAGAAGGTTCTAAAGTTCACTAAATAAGCAAGCTATTTTCATATACTGTTTTGCTTTCTACCTTGGCTGTCTATAAACCGCTTATGTGGTACGCGGGAAGTAGAGGCATAACCTTTCTGTAACTCTCATTAAAGTTATTAGAGATTAAAGATTTTAGGCCGTTTTCTTGCAGAGCCAACGCGGATAGTCAGAGCTCCGGAGCACCAGTCTGCCAATCGAGGAAGCACGGCTCGCTTTGACTGCAGGATCAAACACGACACCACGCTCCCCATCATCGTCACCTGGCTCAAAAACGACAAGCCTCTCCATTTCGGCTGGATGTACGGCGATGTATCGGCTCCCCCGAGAGCCACGTCACTGTTGATTCACACTTTTGTCTTATCTGACGCCATTGTGTATTTGGTCCAAATCTAACTGGAGGTCTGCGCTCTGTTTAGGAGCAAGTTTAAGAAGGACGAGGAGTCATTATCCATCCCCAACGTTAACAGTGAAGATGAAGGAACGTACATGTGCTCTGTCAGGACAGAGTTGGACCAGGATTTCGCATCCGCACGCCTTACTGTTTTAGGTACACACGTGAACATACATGCAAACGAGCCCTCCCATATGCACTTGTATGAACATGCACAGAGTCACACGCTTGTACACAAGATCATGAAAATATATATATAAACACACACACACGCACCCCATTTGCTCACACTTCTTAGTGCAGAATAGTAACACATGATCCATTCTTTAACACATTTCTCTGGACATTACCATGTTAAAGTTAAACGTGGGAACAATCTGTCAGACTGAACTAACAGGGTATGCACTTACTTTTTCACTGCAGTCTTTTGGTAGATGACTTTGTAACACTCTAGATCTCATCTGTTTGTGAAACGCTTCACTCCCTGTATAGCTGTCTGTAGTTGGTACTTACTATTGCTTTATGGCACAGTTCTTCTCTTATCTGACCACAATAGCAGCCACTGAATGTTTCAAGGTTTAATTGCTTCACTAATCAACCTACTAACCTTTAACCTTTCACCTTTGACCTTACAGTGGATGAATCCGTATCTACAAAAACTAGTGCCTTCACAGGTAACACTTATGCTTCTGCACAGAATATCAGAGTGGATTGTGTGTGTGTGTGTTACTGAATGACTCGTTTCTCTATCTTCTACATGTTTATGCAACAATTATTAGTGTAAAAAGCTACACTGAGTGCTGCAATCCTTCTGTTGTTTACAGCTTATTATACTTTTTAAACGCAAGATTATTTGTAAACAAATGCATACTTGTTCCATACATACTACAGGTATATATGAATGATTTGGTAAGTCACTACGTCATCACTTGTAATAGTCCAGTCAGATGTTGACTTTAGTTGAGAAAGCAGAGCATGCTGGGATATGTCGTCTCACAGTCGTTCTTTGTGTCCTCCAGATCATCCTGACCCTCCTGAGGACCTGGAGTTGTCTGATCCCGCAGCTCGTTCTGTTCGACTCACCTGGGTCCCCGGCAACGAGAATAACAGTCCAGTCACAGGTGTGATTCTGCTCATTACACACACGCACCAGTCCATCCATGAACACACACGCACGCACACACAAATGCACGCACATCCATCCATCTATAAACACACATATGCAAACACACATAATACACACAAACATATTTATACATTCCTAGACAAACACCAACACAGCCATCAATCTATAGACACACACACACACACACAAACACATTCATGCATCCATAAATTCATAAAGATAACTCGAAATGCTCATAGCTAAAGTTCAGCGCTACCTTTTGGAATGCAGTTTAAGTTTCTCTGTTGCTTCTTTCTTTGTACAGAATTCCTTGTTCAGTATGAAGAGGATCGCTGGAGACCTGGTGATTGGCAAAACCTGTCCAGTTACCCTGGGAACCAGAACTCAGTCAATCTGCAGCTGTCTCCGTTTGTGAACTACCAGTTCCGAGTCATCGCCATCAACAGCGTAGGGCCGAGCCGTCCTAGCCGGCCCTCGTCTCGTTACCAGACCAGCGGAGCTCGTAAGTTTTGAGCGTGAGGGCAGAAGCAGATGCTTCAGTGACAGCCAGGGATTCAAGGGGTTTAAACTGTATTCTACATTATGGAATAAAATCTAGAATCACCGTGGACATCAAAGTGAACCACATAATTTACATATGATCTTAATGATATATATTTTGTCAGTGTTGTATGTATACAAGGATGTATGTTGTCCATGTTGTATGACTATAAAACAGGACATATATATATGATGTGTGTGCATGCACTTTGCTGGGTTTAACGTGTAGTCCTGTGGGTTTAACGTGTGGTTCTATGTATTTAACATGTGGTTCTGTGATTTCCAGCTCCTGACGTCTCTCCTCAAGGACTGAAAGGTTGGGGCACCAAAAAGAGCAACATGGAGATCAGCTGGCAGGTACTAAGTCTCTCTATCTTGAAAGAACTACACATCAGCTACTAATTTAACTACATTCTCCAGTAGCTTGGGGAACTTAAACTATTTCCTGAAACAAAGTTGTTTGCGTCTGTGCTTGCAGCCGCTGTTGGACACTCAGAGGAACGGGCCTGAGTTGCGTTATGTGGTATCATGGAGGAGGAAAGATTCTGGAGAGAAATGGAATAACATCACCACAACCAGTTCCAAATACGTGGTCAGTGACACAGAGACCTATGTCCCCTATGAGATCAAAATCCAAGCAGTAAATGACTTTGGCCGAGGCCCAGAGTCCAACATCATCATTGGCTACTCGGGGGAAGACAGTAAGTACCAGTTTTCTAATTAAGCTCCTCTTCTTAAGAATGTGGTGCCAGTGGCTTTCAGCTTTTGTATTCATTACATTCTTTCTCTCAGGACCCTCAGCCGCCCCTGTGGACCTCAGGGTGACGAAGGTAGACAGCACTAAAGTGAATCTGCACTGGGTTCCTGTCGACCCCACCTCCATCCACGGACAGTTCAAAGAGTATAGAGTGAGTCCTTCCAGTCCTCATTACAGTATGTTCTTGATCTAAACTGAAATCAGTACTGGATCCAGTCTGAATGATCAGGTACCTTACTGAATTGTGGTCCTTATGTCAACGCACCTGTTTAAATGCTGCAAGTTTGTCATCTGTTAACAGAGGCTCCAAGAGAAGCCACTGCTGAACTGTGTAATGAACATAAATTTACATGTATGGCATATATTAAATTCTTTAATCCAGAGCTCCAGGCGTTAGGGTTAGGGTTAGGGTTAGTCTAAGTTTTGCTTAGATAAAGCCCAAACACAACTTCAAGGTTGCCACGTCAGAGCAGCTGAACTGGGGTTCAGGGAGCATCCAAAACTACTTTGCGTTTGTTTTATTCTGATCTGACCCATGCATGTAATGTAACTTGAGAGCGTTTACTTTTGCAGTGCCTGCAGGATCAAAACTATTCCTGGGGCATTTGCACCAGATCACAGGTGTAAACATGCTGCCTTTCTTGCTCCTTTCCTGATCTTTTCAGCTGTACTACTGGAGGGAGGCCAGCCTGGTGAAGGGCCTGAGGGTGAATAAGGAGAAGAAGATCAAAGCCTTCTCCAGTGATGTTTCTGAGAGCACTGGTGTTCTCACTGAGCTGATTCCATACAGCATGTACAAGATATACATGGTGGTGGCCAACAATAAATTCGAAGGACCACACAGCAACATTGTGGAGTTTCAGACCAAAGAAGGCTGTAGGATATTTCTTTTCACATTCTCTCTTTTACATTATATCACATTTGTTATTCATGTCAATTGTTATTATTATGATGATCATAGTTGTTATTATCATAAGCATCTTTTTATGACTAACTGAGTTATTTTCTGACTCCTTGATAGTGCCAGGACCTCCCAAGTTCTTCAAGATTGTGCAGAGAAACACAGAAACAATCCACTTGGAGTGGGACAAACCTCTTGAACCAAATGGGATCCTAATAGGGTACACACTCCAGTACAAGACAGGTTTGTTCAGTTCACACTGTTTATCCAGAAATGGGTTTCATGCACAGTTGCTCATTCCTTGGCTTAGGGGTACATCCTAGTAGACAACCCAAATGTAAAGAGTCAATTGCTTGTGCTTTGATTGCCTCTCATTGTGATTTTCGGTATCCCCTCTAGTTAACGGAACAGAGGTGGGCAGTGCGCAGGTTGTGAGCTTCTTCCCCAACGAGACAGAGTACACCATCCGCGTACCCGACCGCTCCACCCACTACAAGTTCTACCTGTCGGCTCGGACGCAGGTCGGATCTGGAGACAGCTACACTGAAGAGTCACCTCATATCGCCAACGAGGGTAGGGAACAGTTTAGGAGTGTGTAAGGCACTATGCGTGTGATAGTACAAGTTTGTATTCGTTGGCATGTGAGAAGTTTGGCATTTGTTGGCAGCAAACCTTGGCAGTTTTGCTCTCTTGAGGCAGTGGGAGGTTTTCAGCATTTATGCTACATATCACTTGTTTAACCACAGTCCACTAATTGTAGGCTATGGCATGTAATTTCACATATTGGGAGCCTAGAGAGGAAAAACCAAAGAACAGTGTTTGTATGGTCTTTTTTCATTATAAAGTGACAAAGCGGAATTGATAAAAGGCTGGATCAGACTTCAGTACCTGTGGATGGAATCTGCAGTAGTCATGGAAGTGAGTCCTGGGTTTTGTTTAAGTAGGGAATTGGGTGAGAGCTGGAAAAGCTTTTCTCCTGACAAATGATTCTGCCCTAGTTCGTACTGATCACAAGGACCTTTTGTAATACCAGAATGGCATGAAGAATGCCCTTTCACTGGAAGCTGACGTTATCTCTGAGTAGCTGTTCTGGGTCAGACTAGGCTCGTCACCAGTGTTTAGTGTTGCTAGGAGCAGCAAGTAGATCACTCACTGAGAGCACAGTCTCCCAGTGTTCTTGTCTGTGTTCCTGTCTGTCATTTCTCTGTCTTCTGTGAATTCTTTGTTTTTGTGTCTGTGTTTTTCCACCATTGCCTGCTCTTCTGTGGTTCTAACCGATTCCTCTCTCAGCTTCTTAACCTGTGTGGTTTCTCAGTATGCTCTGACCTGTCCCTTACTTCTTCCTGTCTGTCTCTCTGCCTGCCTGTCTATCCGTCTCTGTCTCGCTCTCTCCGTCGGTGTGAAAGAAGACTTTATAACTTCAGGTACTGCCTCTGCAGGTGTACGTAATGAGGTGTGGCCTGCTTGCCTGTCTGTTTCTCTGCCTCGTGTCTCTGACTGTCTCTCTCTCCACCTGTCTGTCCTTTCCATCGAACAAATGCAGTTTAGTGATCAGAGCCCATGCCTCAGTATTAGAACAGGATTTATGCTTTTTTTATGCATAAGTCTAATTCACAGGCTTGAGAATAAGGAAAGCCATTCACTTGACGTGAAAAGACAGGAACATATTCACTGGGCTCAGTTATGATCTAAACTGTGCTGTACACCAGTCTGTTGGTCTACCCATTTGCCTTTGTTTATATATCATTGTGTGCTTTCAGGGATGGGACACAGTAACTTCTATTGCTGTTAACAGACCATGTGTTCATTTAAATAAAAGGAGACAAATTATTTAGAGTTTACTTTATTTTTTTATTTTTATTCTGAAGACTTCATTTTTTAGTACGTGAGATATAATCAGCAATGACTCGTCTGATTTCTTGTCCTCCAATCCCTGACGGCACCTCGCCATACCTGCCAAGGTGTCCCTTCCTGTCACATGACTTGTTTGGCCTTTCCCAGCATGCTTTTTTCTCATTTCGCATTTAAGCATGCAGACAACTGATGCCCTCATGAATGGTTTGCTCTTAGTAGAGTTTAACTTCTGTTTCTTAAATGTTTGAAAAGGTGAAATCCCTGTGGTAACCCCTGTTGCCTGGCAACAAGACAGTATTGGTGTGGGGGGCAAAAAATGATGGGGTGGGGTATCAGGGTGTAAGAATGCCACAAGAAGTTTTATACGGTCATCACAACTACCTTGGAGGAGTATTAATGCTCTTTATGTCCGTCCATAAAGATGCTGCTCACATTTTATTCGCCGTTTACACCATTTACCATTCTAATGCTTGCTCTGCTGCCACCTCTGTTTGATTTTCTTTTTTGGGCTGGCCTGTTTTGTGGTTGGCTATGCCATTTGTCAGTCAATTGGACACTACAGGTAAGAGTGCACTGAGCTTCTTGCTGATTGGCCATCTGGAATTGATAGCCCATTTTTGCCCAGATCTTCAAGATCTTGTCAAAACGCATCTCCACCAGCTTGAAAGTCCTGGTTTGACAGTGTTTAGTTTCTCTGAGGCTGGAAGGGCATTACCTTGGTCACTCCTTTTGTGACTAAAAGGTTTTAGTGCCCTGCTGCCTGTTCTTATCTCCCACACATTTCATATCGTGCTTGTCTGTTGACTTTGGTGAGATGCTGGTATGGCCAAGCCCTGCGTTTGCCCAAGCCCATGCTTACTGTTAAGGACTGCCTTGCATGAATTAATGAAAGTAAAGGTATGGTTCTGTGGAGTCGCATTGTTTCTAAGGACTTCAGGTGAAGATCTGAAGGTATAAGACTGGCTATTGTCTTTTAACTATTCACTGTGTTATCTGAAACATAATGTGAAGACGTTCTTAGCTCTCTTGCATAATTACAATACAGTTTATGGTGGTGGATGTGATTCCGGTGATGGATTTCCCACAAACCCATTTGCTCTCAAGGTGATATCTAATGAGGAATGGATATTTACAATAAATGACCACATGGTGGCAGTGCTGTATCAGTTCATGCCATACTTGGACATCCAAGATAATATTACTCATGAGTGGTCTGCCAGAATATGATGGTTAATGCTCGCTTTCTTTCAGGAGAGACCCTGTGCTAACATTACGGTTGTGGGAATTTCATCCAACCTGACAGCTGAACATTCTCTAATTGTTTCTTTTCTTGTATCTGTGGAGCTGCTACCTGCGCTTTACTGTGCTTAACTACTGCTCTGTTCCTCTCTCAGTGATTGATTCAACAGATGCCTTGGTGTTCGTAACTCCTCCTCCTTCTCCCCCAACTACCGTCCCAAGCACAACCCTTAGTACCTCAACAACTACTACCACAGCCCCTACTACTGCTGCTACCCCCACTACAGCTCCAACTACTACAAGCACAACTACAGCTACAAGTACAACCACCACTACTGCCTCCAGCACAACCCTACCCACTCCGCCTTTCACTACCAAGCGGGTGGATATGAACATGCTGGGTATTTCCTCAGACATCACTACAATGTCACAGTGACACAACAGCTATTTAAATAACCGTGGTAGTGCAGAGAGCTGAACTGGGCCATTTCTGTTGATTTATTCATATGTCATAGAGGCCTTATCTAGTTAAAGTATCCATTTTTGACAGGAGGCTTGACTGATGTTTGCCCTTTGCCCCTAAACAGACACTTCCTCCAATCAGGGTTGACATTGATACGAATTTGTATTGACAGTAACATCCCATTAGCTTGCTATTGTTTTATAAGATTAAAAGACTGCCACAAGAGAATTTGATTGTGAGGGTTATAGGATCCTCAGATGCATAAAATGAAGAGATTTAAAACAACAGCAGTAAGGTCGTGTGTCTCTAACAAGACAATGTAGTAAGTATCAGCCCTTGTTGTTTCTCCTGCAGTATCTGATGTGAGGTTTTTGTGAAATGTACTCCTTTCTCACCTGTTCTGCTTAGCTCCGAACATAAAGATCTGGAATCTGACCGTGGATGCTAACAGTGACTATGCTAACGTCAGCTGGAAGCACAACTTCCCTGCTGGCAGCAGCGAGTTTGTGCTAGAGTTCACACTGGACAGTAAGACCCAGACTTATTTGCTGGGAGCTTACGAAGGGAACGGCTGTGCTTTTGCACAGGGCTGGCTGTGCGTTTGCACAGGGCTGGCTGCGGACCCAAATCGGCCCAAAAAGTTGAGAGACCCTAGCCCTTGAGCATGGGCGTTTACGTGAAGAATCATACTGGAGTTCACTGGACACATTTGTGCTTCACAAGCAGAAGAGCGCAATCCCACACCTCACTGAGAATCTTAGCCACTGTGACCCTGTGAAGAACAGTGATAATTGTCGTACTGAACGTCACTCAGCTATGAGCAGCGCTGCTCTACAAACCGTTCACATTCTTTTGATATGATGATACTGATAGATATTCTTCCCAGACACTTTCCAAAAGAACAAAGGGACACTGCGTCATTTTATCCGGCTTCTCTGAGGAATGAGATGAGCCTGCCATGGTCTCTCCTGTGGGGTTTGGTTTTGGTGTCCTCAGTAGTCCTTGAAGTTCCCTTCAGCAAGCTTCTGTTCGCGCTTGCAGCTTGCAGGAACAGGGAGAGATTTGAGTAAATTCGTGAAAGGGAGAGAGCAAGAGGAGGAAGAAGAGAAAGAGGAAGGGCTGAGAGAGACACACAGAGTTTCTTGTTTGAAATAAATTAATTTGTAAATGTTGAGTAGGCATAAGGATGACCTGTGGAAGTGCAAGCATCATTACACCACAGGCCTGCAGATTATTGCTCAAAACATTCTGGAGCTCCCATTCCTCCTAACCCTTTGTTGTGTGGATAATATGTATTCACCTTGCCAGTAAACACCATATTCTGTTCATGCATCTTTTTGTATGCTGCTAGATTATGACATGATATCGTAGCAAATCTATGCTACGTAAACGCAACGTCACAGTGCTTCTACATAGCATTGCTAGTATACTGAAAAAGTAATAGAAGCACTTACAGAAGCTCTTAGCATCGACTAGTTGATGGTTCACAACAACCCCTCTCTCTCGTTCCTTTTCTCTCTCCCTCTGTTTCTTTCTCTCCATTTCTCTCTCTCTCTCTCTCTCTCTCTCTCTCTCTCTCTCTCTCATCTTTCATACATTTTTGTTTCTTTTCACTATTGGATCTGATCGTCCCCCAATGCCATGTGCCTTTTTTTTTTTACACTAATACCTCTTTGTTGGCCTGTCCTGCTGCTTCTGAGGTTGGCTCGCAGACCCTGGCCTCTGCGTGGGACGGGCCCCAGGCTCTCTGCCTCTGCTGATGCTTATCTCAGGCTTCTGCTACTCCGTCCTTGTGCCTGATCAGCGAATATTCGATGGGAGAGGGATAATGAGGGGGTTAATGTTTCCAGCCCAAGGTCATCTCTTGTGGGCTATCATAACCACATTTCTGACCTTGAAACATGTACATGATGAGTCACACACCAGGACATGGTACAGGCATGTCTACAAGGGCTTTCTCACAAGAGGAGCTAACAAAACATCAACCTGCCATGTTCTGTGTAGGGGAGCATCGGATAGATTAGATGCCACCGAGATGCATCAGATCAACATAGGCACACAAACAATCATATACACATATACACACTGGAGCCCTGGCGTGGAGTAACCTTGGTGGAAACTTCTCTATTTACATCACAGGATACGTAATTGTATGTTATTGACTTCATCCTGCCCTACTTCTGTCTCTCCCTCTCTCTGTGCTGTCCCTCTCTCAGCTGTCCCTGCCTAGTGAGATAGTTGGCTGCTGCATGCTCTGTGTTCTCTGCTGTGTTGCGTGGTGGAGTGTGAAGACAGATGAGAGAATTCTTTATCTGATGCTGCTCTAATTTGGTATTGCTCGACAGGGCGCTCACCATGCTCTCCAATGATTCTCGCGTAATAAAAGGCATCTCTCAAAATAATATCTCGAATGCTGTCATTCATATCTCACCAGCAGCCACTCATATCTCGCATGCAGCCACCGATATCTCACTTGTAGCCGCTGATATCTGTTGCGCAGCCACTGATATCTCACGTGCCGCCACTTTCTTGGGATGCTCTCTTGTTTTCCAGTGAGATATGCATTTTTTTCTTCATTAATATGTTCCCAGAGAAGAGCGAGAATCACATATTAATGTAGCACATACCAGGGCCTTGAGCATGCCGATTCTATGGTTTTTCTTTTCTTTTTTCCTTTATTTAGCATGCTCATCAGCTTAATGGTTACGTTGTTCAGAAAGCTAAAGCTACAACCACTCAGTCAGTATTTGATGGCATTCAGCATGTAAATGCGACAGCCCAAAGATGGATATTAAGCGTGCAGTCCTGCCCAAAGACAGTAACTCTTATCTTCATTTTATACACTTTGTAGCTTTGGCTGGCCCTTTCACTTGCGTCACCCTGGTCTGCTGCTGAATCCCCGAGGCGGTTGGGAACGGCAGAGGTTGGCACACGCACGGTGTGTGACCGCTCCTTTGCTTCGGCATGCCGCGAGGAGCCCTGGCAGGAACGCCACTCGTGTCGCACTCAGGCCTTTGCGACCTGACGGTGGCTCGCTCCCGCTCTCTGGAAAGGCGATGCGCGACTCGCTTGTTGGCGTGTGGTTTCCTCCGAGATGTGGTCTGCGGATGGCTGAGACTCCCTTAAGCCCACTGTTTAATTCGATCAGCTCCCGCTGGAAGTGTTAAGCAGCGATGCAGTGTCGGAGACCCACGTGGGTCTCAGGCCGTGGCAAATCGGTCTGCTGGCTTCCTGGAGCCTTTGATGTGCACCATGCAAGGGCGGTCCCGATGTTTCGCCCGTGGCACTGTTCCCCATCAATTCAAGACACTGTCTTTCTTTTCCCATCATTTCCTCAGCAGAATTAGGCTACGCCCTCCGAGATTACACTCCCTCTGCAGTCTGTTAATGAGACTTCTTTAGAAACTTTTAACGGCCTCGGCTAGCTTCTGACAACCTTCAGATGACTATCCCCTTACAAGCTCGCTGAGAGATATGTGGGGAGGTCACCTTGTAGTCTCAACACATCAGCACGACCCACCATCTCATGAAGGAGACGGTCGCGTTGTCTGCCCACCCCGCTGTTGTGGCAAGCCCCCATGTCCAGCGTTGATGTCCAGTCTTGTGTCTCCTCCCAAGGTAATGGGTCTATGAAAAGTGTCCTGTTCAAAAACCAACCCCCCATTAAACTGGCAGGGCTGATAGCTGGTGCCAAGTACAGGCTACGTGTGTACTCCCATGAGCAGCCCAGCGTCTCCAGCGAGTACGTCACCTTCGAGACCAGCGGAGGTGAGGGCAGGCCAGATACCAGGGGGCAAAGGGGGAGCTTAGCTGATTATAAAAAATTATGTTTAAGACTCATCAACACGTTAGAAACTCATCACCAGAAAAGCATTGATTTCCTTTTCTGCCAGTGGCTGAACATAAGCCAGCACATATCTGTAACTGACAGGTTTATAAATAAGTGCATGTTAATTGTCACAAGTTTAGTGTTTGTAATTATTTCAATGCAAACAGCTTCAGTTCACATGATAGTATATGTGCCAGGCCTGAATCAAATGTTCTGGTGGTTGGAGTATGCTTCACCAGTTGAATGTATTTCCTTAATAGTACTGGTAGTGGTAATGGGTGTTTGACACCTTTGGAAAGTCCAGTACCTACATTGAGGTGTTCCTAAGTCATACGCTTTCATGGCTAATAATAATCATAGACATAACAATTTTCTAAAAAAAAGATTTTTTGCTTTTATCTTCTAGCGATGAAGTAAGTAAGATGTCTTTTAGGTTTTATGGATACAATGGCTTTATGACACCTGAATTTATTAGAATATTGCCTTTAGAATATTACACATCAATAAGCAAATAGACATTTTTTTCTCATGACACCTGTGTTTATGGAATGACTGCCTGCCTTGGGTGTGATAAACCAGATGAAATCTTGGATGAATTTCACTGTAATAACACACAGAATATGATATCGATCTCCTGTCTCTTGTTCAGCCTGCTTACCCTTCAGGCATTGACATTAAACATAATGTTTCAGGTTGAGGGTGACAATAATGTCTTACTGACATTATTAAAATGTATATGACAAAAGTACAGTACTGTTACTAGGCTAGCTACCACATGCAAAGGCTAGCTACCACATGCGCTAATGTAGTCATTTGAAATGGGAGTTTAGTGTAACTCAATAGCTTAGCGCTAAGAAGCACGATACAGCACAGTTAATCCTGACATTGAGGCCGAGGGCTGGAGCACAGCAGGAACTGTGAGAGGTGAATGAGGGGGAAACATCGCTTTATGTGTGAGTCTTTGTTTGGTAGCTCTTCAGAGAACAAAGTCTCCGTGCTTCGTTTGTTACCACAAGTGCCTGACTTGATGATACAGGTCCTAAATGTATTCTTCTTTCTGCTGATGGGATTTTGCTAAAGGTTGGTTGGGAGTGAAGACTGCCCACTGATACATAAAGAGATTTATTAAAGAATCGAAGTTGATTTTGTAGTAATAAATAAAAAATTATAAAAATGTTGCTGAGTAGCTCATCTAGCTTTGAGGTGATTTTTGCTGAGTTACATTTGCAGTGCAATGTAAGAAACATTTCATTTTTTAATTCTCTCTCCTTCATTCCCTCATATACCTCTGCGTATGTATGTGTTTTGTCTGATAGCCTACAGTAAGGACCAAGTCGACATTGCCACACAGGGCTGGTTCATTGGCCTCATGTGTGCCATTGCACTTCTGGTTCTCATCCTTCTCATCGTTGGCTTCATAAAGAGGAGTCGAGGAGGGAAATATCCAGGTAACACACAGTGCTAACAGTGGTAACATAAGACACACAGGTAACATACAGTGCTAACAATGCTAGCATAAAACACCCAGATAAAACACAGTGCTAACAGTGCTAACATAAGACACCAGGTAACACACAGTGCTAACAGTGGTAACATATGACACCCAGGTAACATACAGTGCTAACAATGCTAGCATAAAACACCCAGATAAAACAGAGTGCTAACAGTGCTAACAATACTAGCATAAAACACCCAGGTAAAACAGTGTTAACAGTGTTAAGTGGTTCAGGGTAAGAGTGTCTAAATGTTGAAAGTGTAAACAGTCAGCCATATCCTACCAAGTTCATCACTGATTGGTTTTTGAGCACAAAAATATCTGACCAGATGTTGACTGGCTAGTGGACCATTTGCGGCACAGCGTTACCTTGGACACGGTCCTGTTCTGTGAGTTTATTAGACACAGCCAAGTAGCCAAGTTGCTGAGGCTTTTACATATATTATCGTCAGTGCTGCAAGAATGGTCCATTGAACAAAACTAATCAGCCAATAGTGTTCCTGCGGTCAGAAAGAAGTTACTAATGGTGGCACTGTATACCTACTATGTACCTTCAAAGTCTCATAGAATGGATGATGGGGGTATGTTTCTGTGAAGTGCAGTACAGCAGAGGATTTTGTACCATAGTCTCTGAATACAATTATTCACTTATTCTAAACCTGTTTGATTTTTGTCCTCAGTGAGAGATAAAAAAGACCTTCCTTTGGACCCCGTGGACCAGAAAGACCAGGATGGATCCTTTGATTACCAGTATGTGTTCAACATCAGTATGTAGCTGTGATGTTAAGCTAAAAACACTCCACTTTGATCCTAAAATACCCTGAAACAGATATGTGTAGAGTGTATTGGGAGTGCTTTTTTCTTTTTCTCCTGTTGGTGAATGCATCTCTTTTGTTACAGGTTATCTCTGACCGTGTAGAGATATGAGGGGGATGGGCCTTTTTCTGGCTTAATCAAGACTAATGAATAACTTCATAAACAAAATCTTATGTAAACAATGGAAAATCTTATAAACCAACATTTCATCAAACTTGAACTAACCTAATGCTTAACGTGATCCTATTAGACTGTCTAGCAAGCAAGAGCCAGATGAACACTGCCAGCTGCAGTCGCTCAGGTAACAGTGGTTGCCATGGAGTTGACTGCTCTGTCATGCCTTGCTGGTCTGGTCAGAGAGGCAGGGGCTTTACTGAGGTCAGAGCTCTGCCTTGGCCCCAGTTCCTACTAGAGTAACACCAAAATTGTCTGTTCTTTGCTAGTGTAATACCAATACCATCAGTTCCTGTCTGTGATAGTGTAACACCAACTCCCTCAGTTTCTGTCTGCGCTAGTGTAACACCAATCCCCCTGTCTCTGTCTGTGCTAGTGTAACACCAACAACCCCCCCCCCCAGTTTCTGTCTGTGATAGTGTAACACCAACACTCTCAGTTCCTGTTTGTGTTAGTGTGACACCAAAAACATTGGTTCCTGTCTCTGCTAATGTAACACCAACCACCTCAGTTCCTGTATCTGCTGCACAAAACAAGATGCATGCATGTGTGTAATGTGGTAATGCAGACAGTCAATATGCTGCTTGGCAGCTAAGAAGATTATGTAGTGCAGTGTTACTCACTATAACCAGCAGCCATAATAGACTGTCATTATTGAGATGAGCTGGTGTACTCACTAATGACTCAATCTAGAATAGCTTTTGCCAGGCTTAAACCACGTCCACCTTCATTATTAGTTTCACTAATGACCCAATCTAGGATAGCTTTTGCCAGGCTTAAACCACGCCCACCTTCATTATTAGGTACACTATTGACTCAGTCTAGGATAGCTTTTGTCAGGCTTAAACCATGCCCACCTTCATTAACTGCTACAGAGCTTACTGAAACACTAGTGATGCAGAGACAAGAACAGAACTGGTTGACTGTAGACTGAACATTCATAGAGCATATTCATGTAGGCCTTACAACAACTTAATGTTTGAATATAAGTATACAGCTATTTTAACATAATCTCTGTGAATTATTATAGTAATCTTTTTAAATTATTGAAAGAAAACACACATAGGAGAATTAACAAGACAAAGTGTTTCATTGTATCTTCATGAAACCTGTTTTTTTGTACATTTTAAAAAATTGTTTAGTAGGTGTTTCAAATTCACCAGCACACTTTTAATTAGTCTTAATGTGAAGTCCCTGACAGAGACTAGAGACCACAAATCTGCTGTAATTGATTGGTTCACTAATGCCAAGTCCGTTTTAATAGAAATCCATGTTGAATTAAGTCTTCCAAATTCACTCAATAGCTCTGTTACTAACTTCTCTGTCCATATCAGATGTTAAATATCTTCTTCCTTTAACCGGTCACCCTTGTGACACACACCCCTGCCCCTCCCCTCCATCACTGAAAATGGCAGCTGGGTAGTTGAAGAGAAATAACAGGTATTTGTTTTAATCTTACCCTCTCTCTTAGCCTGAGCACTGACTATGTCTTGGAGGGTGGAATGAGCCAAAGTGTTGGGGTCATCTCTGATGTCCAAAACATTATGTGCATCTTCAGGGGTGCCAGTCACTTAATCAGACATGTCTTAATTGAATTATTGCACTTTCAATTATGAGATAATAATGATGAGATATGAAATCCATACTATTACTACTGTATTACCGCCGTGTCATAATGAGATCATAGCAAAGTCTGGAAACACTTTTCTCCTTGGCCGTGTCTCTTGTAGAAGCTTTGTTTTCTTCAGATGGCTGACATTTAACAAGTACCAGCTTTCTGACACAGAGGTCAAATCAATTTCGCTAGAGCTGCAGCAAAGGGCACGTTGCCTCTCACCACGACAGTGTCCGACACTCTCGAGATACTGTTACACCGAAACTGCAGCACTACAGCAAACTGTCTTCAATGGTCTGGCAGCGGACTTGAAATCTACTGTTCTGTCTGCATGTAGAAACAAGGCATTCTTCTCATCAGCTCTGCTGTCACATGAACGCAGGCATGAGTGGACCGTTCTTGTGGTGTAACAGCTAAGCAAACTGGTTCGCTTGTCTAGGTCTTGGCCACATGCCGCACCTCAGATGTCACTAAAGCTCACGTTACATTCAGCAGGATGTTGGTTATGATGAGCCATTTTTAGCAAACGCGTTTTCTAATTGATATGTAATCAACAGGACAACACAAACAGTGAGCGACAGCTTTTAAGCTTCTCAGATAGAATGTTGTTTGTCTGCTGTAGTGACCGCTCTATTTTTAATCCACCAATGTTTTTCTTCCTTGTTGGTTTGTAAAGGTCTCGGAAAAGACAAAGGTATGAATGTAGAGCAGTTGTCTGCTTTGGATTTCTTAATCCGAGTGTACACATGCTTTGATTTGAGTTCTTGGTTTTAATCGATTAAACCACACACCTTAATTAATGCCAACTAATGAAGTTCTGTGTTTGAGGGTACAAAACCACTCAACCAGGCAACCACTTATTAAAGAGCAGTAGAGCTTCACCACATTTCTTTCTTGCTTGACTTCTGGTTTAACGTCAACTCATGAATTAAAACAACTACATTCCGTAGTAAAAAAACAGCTATGATTTACTAATGAGACCCTTTTTTAGTATTTGTCTTTATTTTTCGGCAGACGAACGTTCCATTGCATTATCAAGATATTTTCTCTAAGTACTGTTATATCTTATGGGTTTGTCACTTATTTTGACAGTTCTGCAGAAAGCATGTGCCCCTTTACAGTGTTATATACGGTAAGACATTAATCTTATAGCTTCAGCCAGTGTTATTCTTGACTGGTGGTTAATCGATTAATTCTCTCGTTTGTTTTTTTCTCTCTGGATGGAAGGTAGAGAATGGAAGCAACAAAAGCACATGGTCTCAGATCATATGTACCTGAGAAATAATTATCTTTGTTTCTTTCTCCACCTATCTCACCCCTTTCCCCACCTATCTCATTCCCTAACCGCACCAACCCTAGTGCAGTGTAGACCCAGTGCCACCTAGGATTACCTTTTCTCAATCATCCTTAGTGTGAGCAGCCTGTGTGAGATTTCAGAACAGGAGAGGCATGCTGGTAATGTACTTCATTGATGCCTGAACTGCAAAGAATTATTCTGTCTAGGGTACAGAAGTGGTTTGTCAATAAACAACTTTTCTACACTAACCCCCATCCACCCGCCACATACTTTGTGATTCTCAAAAGAGTCTACCTCTTGGGATGAAGCTTTTGTTTTTGTATTTGACTTTTTTTTTTTTCTTTCTTTCGCTCCACTGTCTATTTTCTGAAGGAAAAGCTGTCAAATTCTTCTTTGTGAGGAACCTGCTGAATTATAGATTGAGAGTTGGCCTCTTTGGTATCCAGTGCAGAGGTTTTCCTTTGTGACTTTCTTTCAGACACTGCTGATCAAAAGTAACAAAGGAGCAAAACAGCATAGCTTCCCATTCTGAGTCCTGTTCAGTTCAGTGCACTTGTTATCGTAGTTGCGATTGGATTTTCGAGGGCACAGGCATGGAGGGGCTGTGAAGAGGGATGTTCTAATGTGCCATATTTCTTCTCCCACTCCAACAGCAGTGACGAGGACAACAAACCCCTGCAGGGCAGCCAGACCTCTCTGGAAGGGAATGTCAAGGAGAGCGACGACAGCTTGGTGGACTATGGAGAAGGAGGGAACGGGCAGTTCAACGAGGACGGCTCCTTCATAGGCCAGTACACGGTCAAGAAGGACAAGGAGGAGACGGAGGGCAACGAGAGCTCAGAGGCAACCTCACCCGTCAATGCCATCTATTCACTGGCATAGGCCCTTCCACGCCTCTGCCCCAGAGACAGCGCCGCACGGTGGCCGGAGGCTGCAAGTACACTCCCATTTAAATCAATATAGATAGAAAAAGAAATACGGAAACACATATATACAGAATGCTGGGATGCCCAGGCCTTGTGAAGAGAGGAGAGTGAGAGGTTGAACACAAAACCCTGGTGAGCTCTCTGGGGGTGAGGGTGGGGTGGGGGTGGGGCATTTCAGAACAGGCCTGTGTTTCTATGCCCCACACAGACTTTAGTGTGCCTTCAGGGCAAAAGGGGCACAAGGAAGACAACAGTAATGTCGGACTTTCAGGCATTTTGTGTGTTTTTTTTTTTTGGTTTGGTTTTTTTCCTCCTGAGCCCACTCTCACCCCTTTCCCCCACTCTGTAGCTAACATCAAAGAACAAGAGACACACAACGGTCCTGTGACATATCAACTGTGGTCTGAATAATCTGCTACAGGACATCGGCAAACGTGTTTATCATATTGATATTTCAGCAGTGAAAAATCCCCCTTTTTCCCCCCACAGCCAGTAGATGTGTTTAAAAAAAAAAAAAAAAAAAAAAACAAGATTCATGAATGCTGTAATCAGTGCCGGTACAGTTTGCTGTGCTGTGCGAAGCTATGCACTAGGTATTACCACACTC
The DNA here is from genome assembly GCA_028565775.1 of Sternarchorhynchus goeldii. NCBI lineage: Eukaryota > Metazoa > Chordata > Actinopteri > Gymnotiformes > Apteronotidae > Sternarchorhynchus > Sternarchorhynchus goeldii. The sequence continues at coordinate 2,769,788 of JAOXYF010000019.1, forward strand.
CATATTTGGTTTGAATTCGGGTGATAAATATTTCTTACTTTGCTTTTCCATGTTGACTTGCTTGTACGGGCCCCTGCCAGTGGATATGTGCCCTTTCGTTTGCTGCTTCTTACAACCTTTTGCAAGCGTATTTTCATTAGCTGCAGCTATAGCATTACCATTATTGTCACTGGCATTAATAACACAAACCCGAGCACCACCACTTGATAAAAAAATTGATTAGGAAAGATTTTATTTTGAAGCATGGTAGTCATTTACTGTGAGAGGCAATGGAGAAGATGGAAAAGATGGATGAAGATTTTTTTCTCTGTATAGGAGACTCGTTATCTCGATAAACCCACAACTGTGTGATTTTTTTAAAAATTTATTTTATTTTGGATTTTTGAATCACTGGCACTATATATTAGACTAAAAGCAATGGTGCTGAAGCTAAACACTAGTTCATGTAGTCCTAGGGCTGAGTGGCCTGTTTTAGTTAGTTCAGTGAGTCTAGGTTGTGCAGACCGAGGGGGAATGCCAGTGCGAAAAATTCATTTAAAAATGTGCATATAGTAATCCTGAATGGCTTTCTAAACAAAAGGTAATAGCCATATATTTAGTTATAATATTACTGAATGTTTCCATCTTGTTTTAAAGAAATGTTTGCCTAGAAATGGTCCAGTTTTATGATTACGCAAATTAGAATGAGAGATTTATTTTAAAATGTATGTAAATATAAAAAAAAAAAACTTCCTGTTTGCAGAGTCATCAGATTTGGCATGTTTTTGTACCAGGGCTTGTTCCCAGCAAATGCCCCAGAAAGCCACCGAAATATAGATGTAGGGAACAACCCAGTGTTACCACAAACTCCTGCAAACACAGATACACTACTACTCTTCCCACAGCACCAACACAGTTAGCCCCCTGAGGACCAGTGTATGTGCAATTATATATTTATTTGAATTTAATTTATAACGTTCATAGGCCTAATGTATTGATGATAAATTTAATGGGAAAAAATAACTAAACTAATTTAATGGCTTGTCTCACTATGTCACTGAAAAGTGACTCTCAACAGATGAACAGTTACATCATGAAAGCTTCATAACATAGGGTAAATGTAAACTTTAATGAATCTTTATTTAGACCCGCATTATGTGGCAATAACCGGGTATTTCTATTGTAACAAAGTGTAATGGCGTCATTAAATGTGTTTTCTCTGTTGGTTGTACTGCTCTTTTAGTATTACTGTCATTGTATTACTGTTATAATGTGTTGATATTTTAGAATTTATTTAATGTAACTTTTACATGATGCAGAAAGGAAATGTTGTTTATTTATTTTGCTCAGACTGTGGTCTCGTGTCCTCTTTCATCCATGTAAATAATGGTTTAGGATCTTCAAGACTTCATACTTTATGAAAAAGTTGAATGACAATGACCAAATTTATAGATTATTATGGAAACACTGCGAATGTTGCTAAGTTTAGATTGGATATTTTGGCTCAGCGCTGGCCCTGGGTGTTTCAGTGAGGCTAACTTGTGTGCCCTGTGTTTTTTACTGTTTGTCAGTGGCATAGTTCTCTCTGCAATGGTACTTCTTTACTTCTCCTCAAGTTACCTGCGGAGACCGATGCACAGGGATCTTGAATGATGTAAATAGCAACTGCTGTAAAACCTTACTATTGTAGCATAGACCTACAAAGGGTGTCTTTTAAGCAAATGGCAGGCAGTTTGTGAGGCAAAATGTTTTTTTTTTTGGCACTTCGTCTTTACACGTCACTGTACCTCAGTATCGTCCAGCGAGACCTACGCGGTCTCGGTCTTTTATTATGCCTTTTCATCCTTGAAATCAGCAGGTCCTGTTGACCACACGACGGCCCTACAGAACGGCTTAAAAATCAGGTCTCGGCTTCCTGAAAGCAACGTGATGTCCTTTATACATGCCTTGATTGAGGAGAGTTCTGTTCAGCTGACTCATTGAACCTAATGTTGGTCTTAACCGGTTCCGCTTTCTCCAATACCTCAAAGCAATATTCTGCACGTTTGTCTTTCTCTTTGTTTTACTGTCACATCATTTGGTATCAGAATAGACCAGGACTGCAGCCTACAGTGACATACATACGCAAACACCCCACAAGAGCAAATGTGGACAGAGGAATGGAGATGGTGCATTATCACTGGGGTTTCCAACCATGTAGAGGGTAACGGTATTTTATGTAACTTTGTAAAAGCCTATGGACTCACGAGATGAGTTGGAACCCCCTCCTTGACAACCGCCCTTGCTGCAAGCATAGATTCTTTATCCTTCCCCATAAAGCCGAAGAAAACAGTATCAGACCAGCCAAGTTCATAACAGATATTATGTGAATAAGTCAATGCACCTCTGCTTTTGTCTGTATTTCTTACATCTTCAGTTTGTTACTGACATTCTGGCTAAATGCATACTCTAGTGAGCTTTATACTCAACAAAACTAGGTGTGTTTTAAATAGCAAGTGTCAGAGTGGAAATAAATATACATTTCAGCATTTCACCATTTTTATCATTTTAAATTTATTTTGTTTTTAAAAAGTAATATAAAATAATATGAAACATCACAATTCATATCTGCAAATTATTAAATTTTATTATTTTTTTTTATTTATTCCTTTTTTTTTAAGCACTAGTTTTGTATTTAATACCATACTGTTGGTGTACCAAGACGACTCTTTGATTTACTGCTTCTACATACAGGGTAACAGTGTTTTATGTAAATCTAGTAAAGAGAAAAATGACATATTACCATATTCACCATGTATGCGTGTATGATGAGATGCTGCAACCTAATCTGCTAGAAAAGCGTTTCTTTATAGTAAAGCTACATCTTTTTCTCTACCTTTGGACTTCTGTCTTTGTTAACATTTAATGTTAATGTGTGCAACAAAGAATCATGTTATATATACTATACATATTGCATTTCACTTGTGTTAGTAAGATTACTCCAAGCATATTAATTTTTCTTAATCCCAAACTTAATCATTATCAACAAGAATTTCTCAGGGAGTTATAAGAGGCCTTTATTAGAGGTTATTTTAGCCGAAGGTCTCCAGTATCCAGTCCTAGTAAGCTGACCATAGAACAGAGCAACCATTAATATGACACTACACCCCCAGGAATATATTTTCCATCATAGAACAAAATGCCAATATCAGCTTTGTTTCATGATTACAGCTCTGTTGCCACAAGCGACTCTTGTCTGTCTCACATGCACACACACTCACAGAGAAACACACATTGCGTTGACCAATATATCTCTCTCATTGATTTATTCCCCCATCAGAAAGTCCACCGTGGCTTACCCAGGGTCCATTAAAGCATACAGCTAGCATCTTTCCGTTTTCAGCCACGATGGCACTCTCAGAAATCAGCAGGAAGATTAATAAAAGCTCTACGGCTATAAATCCGTTCTGGTTTTGGCAAGCAGACGGCAAGTACACTGTAACCATATTTTATCGAAGGAAACTGAATGGCTTAATAACACTTATGAGGCTGGTAAATATTAATACCCCCCACCAACACACACACACACTCATGTCACACGTAGCTCTTATAAAAACCATTAGCTAACGTTTTCTGTAACTCGACCTAGGAGCCTCTGTGACCGTCTCATTTCTAGACAAGGCGCTGTAATTACTTTTGCTAATAAATGGATTTTTGGTCTCCTCTCATAACAGGAAAACTGCACTCTCCTGTAATTAATCAGAAAGAAAGGCGTAAATATATAAAACTGAAATGATTTTTAATTGGTGTCCATTGTTCACTAATAAAAAAGTAGCTGGAAGAAGCTTGGCACGCAGGTTATCAGACATCTGTTGCCTGGAAGCGGACCTTGTTCATGCTGTTGTAAGTAATACTGCAGAGAGACCGATATTAGGCTAATTGTGCTCTTTTATATATGCTAATGATTTTACAACCATGCCAATCTGTATTTGAGTGGCTGAGTTCACTATGCTTAAAATGTAAACAGATCTCTTAATGTTTATGGTGTATACAATATCAATGCAGACTTTTTTTCGTAACTGAAGGGCATTTGAAAGGTAAAGCATTTACTGAAAATGCATAACACTTGACTGCCCACTCTTTTTCATTGTTGAGAGGGCGATGGAGAGAGATGGAGCCGCTACATCTTGGGAAATCACTTGAGCAGCTTCACAAAGCAGATGCCTCCTCACCCTTTCTCTTTTCCACTTTCTCTCACCCGTTTTCTCTGCCTGTCTTTCTCTCTGTCTCTCTCTCTCTCTCTCTCTCTCTTTCCATCGGGGGGACAATTAGAATAAACACAGACAGATGTTCATGACACAAACTCCTGCCAGGTTCTGCATTATGATCTGCCCCCTGCACCTCCAGCACCACCAACCTCATCTAACAGAGTGCGCCTCCATGTCCTGCTGCATTCTAATTCCCTCCTCCTTTCATTTACACCACCCTTTTCCAGCTAAAAGTTCAGGATCCGGTGGCAGGATCGCTGCCAAAAACTTGCCCCTTGCTCCTCGACAAATATGATTTATCACATGCACATTGCTCCATTTTCATTTTACAAATGAATAAGACCGCCATGCAAGCTGCATCACAATGGAGCGCATATCAGGAGAGTGGAAGGAACCGTGTGACCGCTGACACTGAATGACAAGCATGCTTTTACCTAATGAGCATCCGACTGAGTTTTACCAGGCTGCAGTGTTCTAAAATCTCATATGTTAAAAAGATTGTTGGGCAAGTGATGAAGACTATAAAACATGTTAGTACTGTTCACACTATGGAACACACCATTGGTCTTTAGTGGGCCAATTTCATGTACGTAGATTGGACCAGTGCACTGTAGTTCAGGTTTATGGGACATAAACCTATTTATTTATTGATTTGACAATAAATAAATGACACTGGGATAATTCTGTATGCTGCAGTCACATGCATTCTCTGTACCAACTGCCAACCATTGACCATTACATGCGTGTAATAAAAATGAACATAATTCAAAAATGCCACAGAGTGTGTTTACATGAGATGCAAAGTGAGAAACTCCATTCCATGAGAAACATTAGCCACGTTTCAGATTAAGATTAAACAAAGTCACATGCAGTCAACTTTAGATCACACCGGGCCTTAATCCAACCAGGTTTAGCCGTCCTGGGCAAGACGTTAGATCTGGCAGTTGGGCACCAGGCCGTGCTTGCTGCTGTGCCCGGGCGTGGCCACCTGCCACGATCCCATTAGCTCCCGAGGAAGCTGGGCGGCGAGCAGCCAGCCTCGTGAGCCCCCTGCCCTCAGGGTAGGGAAGCTCTGCTTCCACCCACTTCATGGCTGTAAGGTTTACTGCATAGAACGACAGTGGCTCTGTACGGGTCTTCAGTGCACAGTCACACTGCTCAGTGACCCTGTGCTTGGTTAAATACATAGCCGGATTTCCTTACCATGGAGGGCTCCCTCAGGACTTTTGAGTCACACACTTCCCCGCATCTGTAGACTTCACCAGACAGATCACGTTTCATGTGATGACTTCACTCTGCATCACTGGCCCTCGGTACGGCACGATGTGTGCAGTTATATTCGGTGGCTGGAAGCCTTCCAGGAGCTTAACTCAATACAGATAAGTAATATTAATATTCTCTTACAGAGAATAAAAAAAAACTGCACCATTACACTATGAAGAACATAAAACATCCATTGTTCTTCAACCTGTTTTTCACTTCTCGTACATGGGCAGTGTTGTTGGAACTGTGAGGGACATATGTATGGGTGTGGGCCTAAATGGACATCATATCATAGTGGACACTGTCATGAATCATCGTGCTTCCTCACACATCAAATTCCTCCATGTATCTTTGTGTGGGAGGGAATAACAAACAATAGGACTCCTCTAGGCACCCAATAACCCAATAATAATCTCTCGTATTGCATTATCGCACTCATACACCTTATATATTAACTCCACAAGCAAAGATCCTTGCAGATAACAGTAAAAAGGTAATTAGCTGAGTGCATAAATTTAGGAAGATTTTTGTCCTCTAATCAATGCATCCATGTGCCTGTCGGCGATTAATCGGGTCTGAGTGCCATTTGTCACACACCTTCCATTAGTCGGACAGGAAAAACAAAGGGCACACGTGTGTAATCATGTTACCCTTCATTTGTCTCAGAGGTCTGGCCAGAGCATCACAAAGCACTTTGTACTTAAAAGCTCCAACGTCCATCACTCAGCAGGCTCTTAATAATTCATGTCACTTAAGGCATTCTGACCAGCACAGATGCAGCCAAGAAGAGCGACGCAAACATCCTACAGTGTGCAAAGAGCCAGGACTTCCTGTGTACCACATCCATCCACCCCTCCGTCTGTCCACCCAGGCCTTTTTTTTAAGTCAAGATCTCCCCTCAGGCTCGTCCCTAGAGCCACATGCGAGTGGTTCATAATGAATCGCAGCAGACAGCACAATGGGAGGATGGCACTGGATGGCAATTAGGTATTCCAGTTCTGATTTTTTAAAGCATAGTTATTCCAGTTCTGATTTTTTTAAAGCATAGTTATTCCAGTTCTGATTTTTTCTGTGCAGAAGTAGCTGTTTCGGTTGAGTGACCTGAAGCATCAGGAAATGTGGAATGTGATCCATTGGTTTAAGAGTGTTGAGTTTAGGATATATATCTACATCGAATTGATCAGGTGTGTATGATGCTTCTTATAAGGTGTGTGAGAGAGTGTGTGAGAGAGTGGGGAAAAAATACTATAAATTCCCCTAGGCAACTAGGTTTTTCAACCTTTATGACTCAATGATGGTAAGACTTCATCAGAGCTGTAAAGGACACCCATTTTTTTTTTTATTAATTATTTTATAATTTTTGAACTCTGTAGCATGGAACAGCTGGTGCTATGGATGATTTAAAACACTTGTGTAGCAGTCACAGATGGGTGGTGCTGCTGTGATCTCGTAGCTTGTATACTTTAGTCCTGTGTCGAGCTGGAGGAGGGTAAGACCATTAATTTAGACTTTCTTCCCAAAAAGTAAACCAGCCTGATGCATGACTACTAAGACAGTTTGTGCTTTAACTGGCTTAATATTGGCTCTCCTGTTTCTTTTCTTTTTGCTGTATGTTCTTCCCCTCCGGTAGTTCAGAGGTGTAGCTACTGAAGTTTTGTGTTGTGTTTGTCAGCAGCAGCAGCTTCGTGTTTACAGGACGGGGAGAAGAGACACTACAAACTTGAGAAAGAGACCATTGGGAGTTTGTTCCACATGTACTGAAGTACACACCGAGACGGGGACAATTTCAGACATAGCGTTTGTTTTAGAAATAACCTGTTTGTCTCTCAGATTTTGTTTTTATTGTTTGCCAGTGTGTCTGTTCACAGAACTTTATTAGATAAACCCTTCTGTAGAGTGAAGATAATTAATGCGTGTTCTGAATGAAGTCATGATTTACACTGAACAGCAAACCTATTCCAAAGTGCTGGTTCAGATTGGCTGGAAACGATAGTCTGTTATGGTTGCTAAGATCAAGCCTTGAATTTGGAAACCATATGCTTGTATTAAACCATAGGGTTTGTGTTGAAATGCAAATGCCAGTTTGAGAAAATGGGACCCTTTATTTTGAGATGATGAATACAAATGACTACCAATATTTACCAGTTAGAATTATCTGTACACTACAAATTGCACATTATGCAACTCCACCAGGGTCAAAGGAAATCTCTTCACATGAGCTAGTTAATCTAGTTAATGTGTCATCAGCCGTCAGCTCTGGTGTCCATATATTGCAGGGTCCTGCAGCCAGTGGCCAGGGATTCCACTAGTTCCACCAGTCCAGGTCCACTGGCCACTCTGGATATTGGCATCCCTCCTAAACCGAGAGCAGAGAGGTTGCTTTAAAAACTCAAATGATTCTAGAAATGTCACTTTTATAGCCAAGATGTGTTGGTGTGCATTTTACTTTATGATTTGTGCCTCCTGGTGGTTGTGGGGGTAAACTTGAGTTTACTGGTGAGCAAAGCAAAGGCCTCCCTCTTCCTCAGTGACCCTCTGTAGATGTCAGGGTTGGAGGTCCTGGAGAGCTACAGCTTTTCACCTTGAACTTAAGAAATGTGTACATTGGCATCTTGGACAAAGACCCTGCAGGTATTAATTAAACACAAGTTCATAAGTTTAATGAATGGATATTTGATCTTTATTCATTTCCATGTTCAGCATGGAGGATGCTGGTGTATTTCTTTGTCTGTCATAAATGCCCCTCTAGATTAAACAGCCAGGTTTGTAGACATGGTACCAGTATTATAACACACGATGGTTCTAAATAAGCATTATTATTATTATTATTATTATTATTATTATTATTTATTGTTTTCCAGCCTAACAAATGTGAGAAGACAAAAGAGGGCAGTAGAGGTTTAAGAAATGAACAGGAAATGATCAGGAAATTATGCATGAGGTCATTGAGGTGGTTCTGTTGGTTTGACCACATAGTCCCTGTTTTACTCTGCTTAAACTACAAAAGTTTTGAAAAATAGAAAAAAAAAACCTACAGTGTGCAAAATATTTTCTTTTGCTTTTAAGTATTGCTGGTTTGTGTGTGTGTGTGTGTGTGTGTGAGTATATGTGGGTCCTCACGAAAAAGGGCAAAAATGTACAACATTACCTTATTATTTTAAGAGAGACCACAGTGTAACAAATACCTGTTTCTGTGCGAGACTGGATTAGTGCATAGATCTTGTCATCTGTTTCTGTTCATGGCGTTTGTGTTGGGAGGAGAACGCTCTAGAAATCGCCGCATTTCCGGCAGGGAGACGGTCGCCATGGTGACTCGCGTGGTGTTTCCGTTGCGTGAGCGTCACACCGGCCATTCGAACCATTGTCTTCTGCCCTGTCCCTTCCTCCATTCATTTTTTGTAAGAGTCTGATGCAGCACACCGGTACAACCCCCCCCCCCCTCACCCCACACCTGTCCAACATTTGTTCTGAACCAACATCTCACTGCCACCAGCCACAAAGCCCTGAAGTGGTAGTATTGTTCTAATTCCATGTACATCTCAAGCAAAACTTTTTTTTGTTTCATTGTTGAGTTTCTAAATCTCTAATAAAGGACTGAGTATATTTGTTCTGGTGTTGAGTTGAAATAAATGAGGGTTGGGGGTGGGACTCCTGGGGAGGGCACACTGTTGAGTAAGCAGTAATCACATTAATCCCATGCACTTTAGAGATCAATACTGTTCATTTCCAGTGTTTTGTCCTTTCTCAAATGTTGCTATGGAGAGCACAGAACTTCTGCAGTGCTTCAGACTGGGGTGGCACTGCAGAGATCACTGGTATACCATTTCTACATAATGGCTCGGAGTATTAATACAGTACACCACTTCTACATACTGAGTATTAATACAGTACACCACTTCTACATACTGAGTATTAATACAGTATGGCACTTCTGCACCCTGTCTCTTAATCAAGGGTAGTGATGTTTTTGGATGGCAGGACCATGTGCTCTACACAGTGGGTTGTCCAGTTATAACACGGCAGATTATCAGGTCTTTATCAAGGCTGAGAGATTGGGTGGGCACTGTGCCCAGGGCAGAGATGCCATGCTTCAGAGATGATCTCAGTCTTGACACACTCACTTTTCCAGTTCCTCTGCATGTTTCTGTGCGTCTGTTACACCCATCTGATTTGGTAATTATCCAGCTATTATAAGCAGAATCTGCTGCCTCTTTGATCAGTTCTGTGATTATGAGGAGGAAGAACAAAGGCTAACTGGCCTCAAGCAGCAGACCGTGGCATTTCTGAGATCTTGGAAATCATACAGAAATGAACACTGATCCAGTTAAGCACAGTCCATTAGGGGTGCAAGGGTCTGGTCATTTCAGTAGCGGAGCTACCAGACCTGGGACCCCCGCTTGGTCCACAGTGATGGATTCATTGAATATGCAATTCGATATTTCATACAATTAAAAAAATCCTTTCAAGTTTTCCATAAGACCTTATCCCAGAGTGTAATGGAAATTAATTTAAAATCTATAATCAACTGACAAGCAGCTGACAAGTTCAACAGATTCCTGTTCACGTGGAACAAACGATATACTTTTTTTTACGTTAATTTCATACAGTTATACAACGAATTTCCCGTAGTATATACGTTATATAAGCATCACAGCAGAGGATTAGGATTTAGGATTTGTTAGGATTTGTTTTTTTGCGTAACAAATCGTTAGTAGTAATCATAAAGTAGAACATAACCAGAGTAAAACTACAGCGTGTCGCTTCTTTTATGCGATAGGCGTGACGGAAACGTCGTGACATAAGCATTGCGTCATCGAGCTCGCTCTCAAGAGAGAGAAGGAAGGTAACGAGTGTTGAAATGAGCTCGACTTTGCCGAGTTTGACACGGGAGCCAGAGATGATCAGTAGGGGTTACAATCCTAAACTGGAACCATGGCCTCAGCACCCACAAAGATCTGTACAGGATGATATGGTCTTCGAAATGTCACCGAAATGAACTGTTTGAATGTGTTAAAACAGTAAATAGACTATAAAATAAAATAGATTAACAACGGACAGCAATAATAACGAATTGACTATTTAGACAATTAAATACCATCACTTCACAGATGTCTTATATATATATAACTACAAGATATCATACCTTTTATAATTAACTTCCTCTTCCTATCGCTATTACCTATCATTATTTTAACGCTGAGGCAGTGCAACCCACCCATTCGGTTTTTATAGGATCGATTCTTTCTACAACGGGATAGAGAGATCAGTTACCCGGTGTAGAAAACCCGGTGTTCCCCGTAGCCCGAAACCCGGCGCGTGCTGTGCAGGTACACCTACCGACGCGCGCGCTTCCTGCCTCGATTACGCTGCTCTTTTCATTGGGAAGTTTGTTTTAAAATGGCGGCGACAGCGACTGACCAGGTAGCGCACTTTATGTGTTTATATTGTAGAATGTGTGCAGTGTAGTTCTTTAAAACAAATGATGAATTTGCTGTAACTCGGCATTAAAAGCAGTCCGAGGTTTCGATCATTCGTGAGCCGTTGACATCAGTCCGCTGAGCGGAAGGCGCTCGCTGAGTTAACTTACGTTAATGGTAGCTACTTGGAGCGCTGTAGGCTACCTTTAGTCAATCTTGGCATGGTTTATTCATTCCTCTAGAAGCTTCATTCGAGTGTCAAGCGTCACTTGTCCGCTTGCTAAATGCTGAGAATATATTAGAATACTCTTTCCTGGTCGTAATTAACTTCTGTGTTTTAAAAGGTATGCTGAGGCTGTAAGGTCAGGGCACGTTGCCATGCACCGACCGAAGGACAGCCCGAAGCGATGTGTGGACCTGTTCTTTCACCTGTAGCACACAGCTCGTGGAAGATGGCACATATAGTGGATAAGTCAAATGCTGGCAACAACTCTGGCAACAAAGCAGGTAAGAGAACGCGCAACAGGTGTTGCACCTCCGCTGAAGACTGAAGTGGAGCCGATGTGATGCTCGCGGGTGCGCGTCGCCCTCTGTGTACATCACTCTCGCAACGGAAGTTTTCTTCGCTCGTCGGTTATTTGTGCATAAAAAATATATAATGAACGCAACTGACGCATATACTCAGAACTTTGTCTTTTTAAATGTAAATGTCCCATCATGACGCAGTCTGTTAACTGCATGCACGAGCCGTTCAAAACACGCTGTGATTACATTGTGACTCACGTGAAGTTGACCGTGGGATTGAGAGCTTGCGCTCCATTACATAAGCACCCTGATTGGCCACTATTAGTTCCACAGTTTACTCAATGGTTTTGGCCACGATGATGCCATCCTTGTCCATGCAGTGGGTAGTGTCTCTTTACCACTACAGGTCCTGGTGTAGTGTGATGTCAGCTGACGGACTGTAGCTCAGTCCTGGTGTAGTGTGACGTTGGCTGTAGCTCAGTCCTGGGTCCTGTGTACATACTGTGGTTACCTCTACTGGCCTCCATCAGGAGTGACGTGCTTTTGACCAGGACTAGTGTTTTAATACACATGTATTCTTTATGTGCATATATTGCAGTTAAAAATGGGGAAACTCATGATCGAGGCCACTGGAAATGAGGCCCAACTGCACAGGAAACCAGTTCATATCAACAGACTTGTGTGCATACAACCTGAACAAACAGCCTGGATGTTGGGAAATGAGATTTTTTAGGAGGAATATAATTCGATGATTCAAATGTTTGTTTTTGCCCACAGCCTTTCAGACCATTGAAGAGTGTGTTCCCTCCCCTAACACACCTGAGTAAAGTATTTGACTAACACACCTCAGTGTGGGTTAGTGTTTTCTCTGGTCTTTGTTGTTGATGACAGAACAACTAAGGTGTTCACTGAGCCTCTTTAACAAAGGTAGAGTCTTAACAAAGGTAGAGGCTGTGTTGGTGTGATGTGCGTTTCTGAAGGTCTGATCCACTGAGATGTGTGAAAGTCCTTGCAGCTTTACACGTTGAAAGATAACAGTAGCAGTGTGAGCTGAGGCTGGTGGGTCGGAGCTGAGGCTGGTGGGTCGGAGCTGAGGCTGGTGCGTCGGAGCTGAGGCTGGTGCGTCGGAGCTGAGGCGTTGTTGCTGAGGTTGGGGTGTTGGGTGGTACAGGAAGTCCTCCAGGACTAAGGGCAGTACCAGCTTCATCCTGTATGTAGCAGGATTGTGCATTATGGACAGTATCATATTGTGATTATATTTATATGTAAATTTGCTCTGTGTATTAAACATAGTGGGGAACCCTTGTAATATGGTTAAACGCTGGCCTGTGTTATTTAAAGCACAACTTTGTTTGTGGGAATATGATTCATCAGCATTTCCATAGAGAACTTATCTGGAGCATCTAAAACAGGTCTGGATGCTCACAGCATACCTAAAAAAAAGATCAACCCCTGTGATTAGTCCCAGGGATCAATGCACATCGCAGCCTTCTGTGCAGGGCCAGGTGAGAAGACCACCACCACCAGGTGAGAAGAGGTGAACATCAAGCTTCAGGGCCACCGTACTCCAGCACAGCAGCAGGTCCCTCACAACAGATTATTACACAGCCACCTCTGTTCTTCTGGACCTGGGAGGCTACTGCTTTAATGGATATAGACATATAGTACAGACTACATATCCCAGAATATGGGTAATGGATATAGACATATAGTACAGACTACATATCCCAGAATCTGTTACTAACCACCCTGTCAATCACCACCACCAGGCTGACTGCAGCTCTGTCTGTGCTCAGACCTGCATGTCAACAGTGACATGAAGGGTACTGCTGATGAGGAAGAGTGTGTGAGTGAGCGTCTGAGTGTGAGTGCGTGTGTATGTGTGAGGGAGAGAGTAGTGATGGAGTCAGGACTGTCCTAGCAGTAGCCCTTGGGCATACATGTCTCAGTTCATGTGCAGGGTGGGTTGGGCTGAGGTTTTGTGTGCTCTGGTTCAGTCGAACTTGAATTTCTAGTCCAGGTCTTGCTTAACTAGAACTCACAAAGCGATTTGAACTCAGAATAAGCTCGTTGTAGTTTACGTATGGACACGCATGACCAGTCACAGGGCCGCAACACCTCATTAAAGACGTAGCCACCCCAGTCTTGCAGCGGTACTCCAGTACAGAGGGACACTGGGCTCTCGGGCCACTGGTACAGCTGAAGTACAGAATAATGCACACTCCAGCAGAACGACTGTTGGGACAGAGTCCTGTAGGCCTATAGGCCTGGAGTCCTGGAGTCCTGATCGCGTCTGGGCTGTCCAGATTTACTGTTTGCTGGTGACAGACATTTTGATTTATTTATTTTAATTGATTTGGATTATTTGTGTTTGATGCTGTTTAACTGTGTCCTTTTAGTACAGTGTGATGTCATGGTTTTGTGTATTGGAAAATGTTTTTAAAATGTGTCTCTAACATATCAAGGTTCACCACCTTTAAAAAATCTTATTTTGATGCTTTTTTTTGGCCACTTTGTTTCGTTTTATTTATTTTTTTTGGCTGTGGACGGTATCATTTCAGCTCACACAGCACAGTAACCTTTTCCAGCACTCATAAAACTTTAAAAGTCTATTTGTGTCTTTAAAAAAACAGCTTAGCAAGCCCTTCTAAATACATCTCTGCAGGTTTGCACTCTTATGAAAATGGATCCCCTCTAGGACTACACACCCCAGATCACCTGGACCATGGTAAGACGCCTCACTGCCTGACCAACTGCAGGCCTGCACTGCTCTGCAGCGCCCCCTGTGGCGAGGAGGACCAGCGCAGCCTGATCTCGCAGGACTCTGGGATCCCCACACTGGAGATCAGCCCTCCGGAGGCTGTGCGTGTGCAGGTGGGCGGCGAGGCACTGAGGCGGGGCGAGGATGCCCCTGCCACGTTACCGCTGGAGCCATCGAGCAGCTCCCAGCACCGTCGGCCGGGGGCGGGACCATGGACGGGTGTGGGCGGAGCTTTGAACCGCAGCGACGACGTCTCTGTCTGCAGCGCGTCGAGCCTGAGCACGGAGCTGTCTGCTGCGCTGTCGCTTAGCAACGACGATGGTGCAGATTTCGTAGTCACATCCGACTCCAGCGCAGTCGTCACGTTTGAGACCGACACGTCCGTCTCACGATTCAGCGAAATTCCGCTCCCGCCCTCCAACAACCTGCCCGGAGAACGCTGGAGTCCCCGGCGACAACCTGTTGCTGTGTCAACGCTACAGGAGATCCAGCCGAAGAGGAGCCCCATTCTGAGCTTCCTGAGCAGGTAACTGCTCGGCCGTGCACAAGCTGCTGCCTTCATGTTGGTTCCTGCTGTTGTGAGGACTGTCCAGACTGAGGATCTCTGTCCATTTAACACCTTTCCAGTTTTGGTTCTTCTGTTCGGGACCTTGTGGTGTTTTCTGTTAGCAGTACATGTCACTGGTTGGTTCCAGAGCGTATGGTGGGTATGGGGAAGGAATCCTACCATCAAGTCAAGTCCCCTTTGTATCCAGAGCGTATTTAAAAGAGTGCATTTAAATAAAACATCTATTGTAGGACGTTCCTTTATAAAAAGCAGAAGGTTATTCCAGAGTTTTGGGGCCATTTTACTGGTAACCAGTTTTACTGGTAACCAGACGTCATGTCTTGAAATCAGGACAGTTTAACATCTACAGGGGCGTGTCCTGCACAACACACAAAATGATAAATAGTATATTATTGTTTTTTGATTAAGATCATTTTAGGTGGGAAACGATGATCCGTCTCCCACTGGTTTCTTTTCATTTGAAAGAACCATGACTCCTTTCTTAAAGAACCATGACTCCTTTCTTAAAGAACCATGACTCCTTTCTTTTTTAAAGATCGGACCTTATATTTTTTATCCTTATTATATTATTATATAATATATTATTACTATATTATTGATCCTTTTTTCTGGTGGTGACCACGGAGTGAAACAGACATGGGTACTTGGGGGCTATAGGATGAATGACTCTAACCCTGACTCTAACCCTGACTCTAACCCTGACTCTAACCCTGACTCTAACCCTGACCCCAGTGAGTAAAGAGTGGAGTGAGTCCAGATCGTTCTGAAGGAGCAGTGGAACATACTACTGATCCCTCCACTCACATACTCTAGTCACTCATTTATACCAGTATCAGAACCTCTGTTTCTCTCTCTCTCTCTATTTCTCTCTCTCTCTCTATTTCTCACTCTCTCTCGCTCTCTTCCTCTCTCCTCAGGAGTCTGTTCTCTAAGAAGGGAAAGGATATTGAAGGTTCAGACAGTCACAGAGAATCTGGCTGGAAGATTTTCAGGAGGGAGAAAGGCCCACCAGTCAGGGACGCCCGACAAGTGCTGAAGGTAGAACACACACATACACACACACACACACACACACACACTCTCACATGAGTACTAGAGGTAGAACACACTCTCACATGAGTACTAGAGGTAGAACACACACACACGAGTACTAGAGGTAGAACACACACACACACACACACACACACTCACATGAGTACAAGAGGTAGAACACACACACACACACGAGTACAAGAGGTAGAACACACACACACACGAGTACTAGAGGTAGAACACACACACACACACACACTCACATGAGTACAAGAGGTAGAACACACACACTCACATGAGTACAAGAGGTAGAACACACACACTCACGAGTACAAGAGGTAGAACACACACACACGAGTACAAGAGGTAGAACACACACACACACACACACGAGTACAAGAGGTAGAACACACACACACACACTCACATGAGTACAAGAGGTAGAACACTCACATGAGTACTAGAGGTAGAACACACACACACACTTGTACTGTTGATTCTATCCATACAAGTTTATATATAAAAGGTTTCGGACAGAATTCTTCCTGTTGAATTTGAGGTATGGAGAGAGAAACTGAAAATGACTTGAGTGCCACCTGGTGGCCATTGGCTGCCACTGCTGTGCTTATGGGAGGGTTTTATGGATTGAAATTACACTATAAACCACCACCACAAGCCCCCCCCAACACACACACACACACACACACAGTTTCTTCAGAGTTCTTTGTATCTTCACATTCTGCAGGATGCTCTGCTTTCTCAGTACTTTCATGGAGGTCCTGTGTAGGTCTGGAACAGTATGTTGTTCAGTCAGTATTGAGGTGAAGATCTGTCTCATATTGTAGTTGTTTTGTAAGTGATGTTTGATAAAGTTCTAGTTTTTAATGGTGTGTAAATGTATTGCCCCCTCGGCAGGTTCTTCAGGCTACTACTCAGTGAAGCTGTACAGTACTGGAAGCTTTGTTCTTGAACTAGGGTTGTTTATTTTAGAACTTCTTGAGGTTGTGTGTGTGTGTGTGTGTGTGTGTGTGTGTGTGTGTGTTGTCTTCCTGAGGTTGTGTGTGTGTGTTGTCTTCCTGAGGTTGTGTGTGTGTGTGTGTGTGTGTGTGTGTTGTCTTCCTGAGGTTGTGTGTGTGTGTGTGTGTGTGTTGTCTTCCTGAGGTTGTTATTTGATTTAGTTTGTTTGGTAACTTCCTGAGATTGTGTGTGACTGTTCTAACCATTTAGCTCCACCCGTAGGGTATGATAGGAGAACATGTCTTGTAGTTGTGATTTGGAGGAGTACATCCTCCGACTGTATCTCATCCACCCTCATGCTCCACACTTTATCATCCACCTGCCGAATCCGTGGGCTGATGAAGGACCTTCTCATAATTGCTTTCACTGGGTTTTATGAATATTCATTGGATGCAGACTTTTCTACTACAGGGGTGGAGGAAAACTAACCCTGAGGTCGTGCTGTTGGGTGGGGTAATGCATGTAGGTGAGATGACACTTCTCTTCAGTGACTTGGGTAATAGAACACCGAGCTGCTTCTGACTACATCAACCCTGCTCTCTCTCTCTCTCTCTCTCTCTCTCTCTCTCTCTCTCTCTCTCTCTCTCTCTCTCTCTCTCTCTCTGTGTGTGTG
>JAOXYF010000019.1:2787309-2799625 GCA_028565775.1 Sternarchorhynchus goeldii
CCCCCCCCCTCCACACCGCCCCCTACCCTCCCCCTGGTCCACGCCTTCCGTCCCCCAGGACTCGAGTGATGCCCTGGGCAGCCCTGCTGACTGCTGTGCCTCTTGAGTGGATAAAATGCAACAACCGCCTGATGTTTTATTAATTATCAGTCCCTCAAAGTCATCTTTATTAATCTTCTAAATATGCATTTCATTATGCTTACTGTCATCTGGTGTTTTATGAGTCAGAGGATATGTGGCTAATGCAGTCAAGACACCATGTTTGTTTGTTTAATTTCGCTTTTTTTTATTTGTACAGGGCTTCAGTCACGACATTTATTTACATAAATAAGAGCCTCACCAAATGGGATGAATGATTGCTTGTAGTTAATTTTAGTTCTTCCACCCAGATTAAATAGACAAGAGGTGAAAAGACCAGTGTCCACATTAACAAGTCTGGTGAAGCGTTTTATAAAATGTTTTTGTTAAACAAGTTGAATGACATAAAATTCTGTTACTTTTTAAATCTGAACAACCTTATTAAGGTGTTAATTGACACCCATTACCTTATTTCTTTTTCTGACAATCCTTTTAGGTGGATTGTGAAACTATTCTGAAAGTAACTAATATTTTCTTTTATTACTTTGTTTAAAACCTGACTCTGTGTGTGTGTGTGTGTGTGTGTGTGTGTGTGTGTGTGTGTGTGTGTATGTGTGTGTGTGTAAGTGAAGAAGAGTTAATATACTATAGCTCTGTCAGTCTGGCTAATCGTCATGGGGACATAGTCTTTTATCTCCACATCGCAGGCCCATCTCCTTTGACTTTAGAGATGGTTCCGTTCCTCTTCTGGATGATCTAAGCTTGCTGATTCTGCACCCCTCTTTCATCTCCAGCACCCTCAGCATGCCACTGCGCTGGATGGAGCATCACCTTCCTCCACAATTAAAATGCTTCCTGTCAGCGTTGTGTGATGAGAACAGGGCGCCCAGGTTAACCAGGGCAATGATTGCTGGAGCAGTGATGACTCTAACAGCAGGGGTTCGACCCAAGGACGAAGACAGCTGGACACAAAGAAGCAGCTTGCACATAGAAGCACTGTCACCTCCAAGCTTCAGAGGTTCCCTGAAAATGTCACCCAGTGCAAGAGATGATAGGCATCTTTCTCCCCCGCTTTGATGGATCAATGGTTCTGTCTTATATTCTCTCTATCTAGATAATGGGGTTTAATGGGACTTTTCCCTCGGGACATATCAACTGAGATAAGGGCGGGGGTGTAGGGAGGGTCTAGAGGTCTCATCTGTTTTGAGTTTGCTCCCCCTTTATTAAACATCCCCCTTTTCCTGTCATAATTTCACCACATTTTGGACAGACAGGCCAATCTGGAAATATTAATTAGACTCAGATTACATATGCAGCCATCTGCACATGCCACAGAAAACAGGGTCTCTTCTGGCAGGGATCATTTAGCAGTGTACAGAGACCACAGCAAGACCACAGGGGGTTTCACATATGGATTAGATTATTAATTCAGACCTTCACTCGAAGCCTGGAAATAAAAGTTGAGATGAGTGAATAAAGACTGAGTGGGTTTTGTAAAGTATATTATTAACACAGTCTTGTGTTTCCCAAGCCTTCCCCAGCCTTCCTTGGAGCCGGATCTATCCGGTACTATGTAAAAGTGCTGAGACGTATCTAAATCAGTTAATTAAGGCTTTACAACACCTGTATGCTCACCGCCCACTTTAGTATTATCATCACTGTAATAATAAAACCTTGCAGAGTACACTCTGTAGCTGAACATGCTCAGTGCTGTTCACACATGTAAACATAGTGTCCCTGATACACTTGTAGAAGCTCGATAACCACTAGACTTCTGGTAATTGTTACTAATAGTGCTGTACTTGGAATGACCCAGAACCCAAATAATATTCACTCCTCAGGGGTTTCAAGTTCACTGGTGAAAATGGTGAGGAATTATGCTTGAACAATTCACCTGGCAAGAGATGGGTGTGTGTGTGTGTGTGTGTATAGTTGTACACATATAAAGTGTGAATATAACGTAGGTTCAGAGTGTAAGTACGAGACAGATGTTTCTGACAAAGTGACTGGTGAGTGTATCTGGTTGAGCCACCCCTCAAAAGAGACTTTGAGCAGGAGAAGCTGATAAGTTTCAGATTTATTTATTTATTTATTTATTTACTGAGAAACTCTGATTGAACATTTTACTTTTTTAGTGGTTCGTCTAGAATGCTCTCAAGCTGTTTTATCCCGACGCTGAAGCACTAGACAACTGGCAGACACTGAATGAGCCCCCCCACCGATGTTCCTCACGTCCATAGTACTTATAACAGAAGAGCAGAAACACTTCACACATCTAAACAGAACCCAGTGGGACACTGATCAAAAATTATTTTTTCCCAAGCACACATTATAGGCAGTAAGACCATACATTAAATCCTTCCAAGAAACTTACGAGAGGGAAGTTGTAAAACCAAGAGAACTGGCCTCAGACCATGGCGCATTGAGGCAACTGGCAGCCCTCTCGTCTCCCACCCAGCTGTTGTTCAAGTGGGTTGTTCTGGTTGGCTCGGCACAGGTGTGATTCTGACTCTCAATCTCACCCCACACCTGCTCTTCTGCCGTCAGCAGGGCATCCCAAGGGGCAGGTGGTGTTAGCTCTGCCTTCTCGCTTGCCCCTGCAACCGGGATGTCCTGCTGTGTCACCGCCTGACGCTGGAACAGGGCTGGGCTTTGCGGTTCACGGTCACATCTCTCCTCTGAGCAGGGCTTAAAAGTGTTTTCTGTTTTGTTGGCGCGACAGTTGTCCAATTTGGGGACTCAAAATGTATGGGAAGTAAGTAGTATTCTACACACTGACCTGTGATGGTGATAAAATGGTGATCAGAGTCTCAAAATTATGAGCATTGTGTGACAAAGGCCCTGGTGTTTGGTCACATGCTGTAAAAGGGAAATATATATGTATGCTGAGTTTGTAGTGGAATGCGGGACACTGGATGCCATTTTTTCTATGTTGATGTATTTGTATGTGGAATAAGCATCAATCACTTGTTTCCTTGAAACAAAAACTAGTTAAAATGTTACTTTTTCCTTTGTATTTCCTTGACTTTAATCTATCAAACCCCCTAGCAGTTCTAGACTTGTTCAGTTAATACCCAACTGTATTTCAGGACTGTGCACACAAACTGACAGGAAGTTTTATACAGTGTCCTTTTAGAACAAACCATTTTGCCACACTCTAACCCATTAGACATGCACACACAACCTGGGGTGATGGTGCCCATCTCTGAGGGAGGACAGCCCCCACTCCAGCTGCCCCGCCCCCCTGGGTAAGTCTGCGACCAGGTGTCAGCCGTCAGGTGTCAGCGGCCGGCAGCCAACATCGTCTTTAGCTCCCCAGAGAAAAGAAGACTCAGGAGATGGGGACATCCACTGCCAGGAGCATCTAAGAGTGTTCTTCATCTAAATGCTAATTGTCCTACTGCCCCAGAGTGAAGAGAAGAGAAACGGAATATAGAGAGCTCTGGCGACCCAATGTCTCATGCATAACGGTGGATGGAGAAATCAGAGTGTGGATATTTAGCACAGGGTTTCCTAAGCCTAAAGCACTTTTTTCAAGAGCCGCTTAGATTCTATTGCATTTGCATATGACAAATGAGTGGGGTTCTGTATGTGGGAGCTGGTGGTGGGGGTGTGATTTGAAGTGTTTTGCACTTATTATAAGCAACAATCTCTGAAATAATTTCAGCCATTCAGTTTTTCATTACGCAAATGACTGAACTGGCAGAAACGGCAGACCTTTAAGCAGAATTTCCTATTTGGTAATGCTGTGGTTTATTATTTAGACTTGCTAGCACAGATTTTCGAGGCTGAAAATCAACTCACATTGTCCCTGCTGGAGCACAGGCGTGCGGTGGGCACAGCGGCGGGGCCAAGACCAGGAGCGAGGAGCCATGGTGCCATCATTCAGGCAGGTGGCAGGGCGCAGCACCGGGAGGCCCTGGGCAAAGCGCTCGGGTTACCCAGGGCTTTTAGACATCGTTAGAAATCATTGCTATTGATCCCCTTCGAGCAACAGATGGAGCCCAAGCCTCCTTCGGGGAGGACTGTTGGAGCCAGCGACCTCAGACACCGTAACTGCAGAGCGCGTGAGATTGGCTGGGCTCGGTATCGATACTTTTTTCCCTATGTATCTTCCAGGCAAACGAAATATTCCTGTGAATTAATTATGCTGATAACATGTTGTTATTGCAAACTCAGCAGACCTTACCTGTGCTGTAATGTTGCAGCCAGTTGAAACATTAATATTTGAACCAACTCCATTCCTTAGTGAAGCCGACACACATTAATATTTTGTGAACATATGAGACAAATGCAGCTAGAAAAAAATGCTGTTGAACTAATCAGACAACATGCAAAATTTTATATATGTATATTATATATATATTTGTTTCTATGCTAAATTATGTTTGGATAATTCACGTTCCTTCATCAATATGTTTCAATACGGAAACGACAAGATAATCATTACTTTTCCAGTCTGAGGTCTCAGAACACAGACCCACACTGGCAGCATCATTTCAGGGTATCATTGACTATTCATTACATGTCAGGAGAGAACCAGGATATAGTGTATCGCTTCAGCCTGGCAAACACCCGCCTGCGAGCAAGAACACAACAGCGTCGCGCTCCTGACACGCAGACCCCGCCCCCTTGCCCTGTGACAGCACTGACGAGTCGAAGCTTGGGTGGGTCGAAATGAAAATTAATATGACAGCGGGGAACTGTGGCAACGGGACATCAGAGGCTAGAGCTGAGAGCGTAGCCCTCCGACCAGAGACATTGGGGGGGGGGGGTCTCTGGGGAATGGTCCCTGAAAAGAGATCCCATCCTCGCACCCATGTAAAGAGACACTGCAGAGGACAGGAGGCATCAACTTCCCAGAAATCTCATCAGATAAATGAATTTAAAACCCCGGCTCTCTCAGCTCATCGCTAACATAACCTGCGTGCCATTTAATTAATTTTCCACTTCATGACCTCATCTGAAGCAGCAGGATCGATTAGCCAAGCCCGACCTCTGGTTCTTCATCAATGCTAAGCACCTTTCAGTGCATTTGTCTTTGTTTTTTTGCTGTTTTGCTGCTAGGAGTATTTTAGTGTAATAGCAATCTAAACAGATTACTCTGTGGTATTAACATTTCAATTCATTTTCAACTGCTTATCGGAAGTTATTCAAAGCTTGATATTTAGGTTTCTGTGCTTCCTTCAGGGTATTTCTTGGTGTACCCTGAAGTAAATTTGTGTGTCTCCAGTCTGACTGTTAACCATGATAAGATCTGTTACCTTCTACCGATCTCCAGCATAATGTCAAACGCTGGTCTTATTGGACCCAGAGCAGTTCAGTAATGACATTCACCACCTGCCACGCAGGTGCAGGTCTAAATAATACCCACTGACAAACTGGAACAGGAACCGACGAACACGTTCACAAGACTTTTATGGGCTGTTATCATACAACTGCAAAGTAAACAAACACTGCATGGCTTTTAAAACATAAACCGCTTCATTGGCCTGTATGGTTATAAAAGGTTATAAACATATGACTTATCACATGTCAAAAAACAGATTAGAAGTTTGTGTTCAGTTCAAAGGTCCACGGACTAAAACAATTGCATCTCTTCAGATTTAGCCAATGTCCAGGCAAACAAACGCGAGTGTGTGAAAATGGTGCCAAGAGATTTTCATTAGGTGTGAGAGGGGGTTGGGAGAAGGGTGTACACTAACCACCCCCACGGTCAGGCTCCCGTTTTGAGACAATAAACTGCGCGGGTGTCTGATAACAAAAGAGAGGTGAATTTTCATAGGTATTGTATGCTCTATTCTCATTATTCCATGTGAAGAGAGAGTGGGGATGAAGAGAGAGGGAGGGGCTGATGTTCCGCGAGGAGAAGAGTGGATTGGCGCAGGGTTAGCGCGAGGGAAATGATAGAAGGAGGGGTATGTTTTAGACTATGAAAGGAGTGAGCGAGATACAGAGCGTATCTTAATAAAGCCACATCTTACTGCGACTGACGGCTTCTGCCTCCCTAACAAAGCACTGTTAGGAGAAAAGGAGACTCTCGAGCATCTGAAAATCCCGAGTGGTCCCTTTTATTACAGGGCGTTAGATGCGGGCGGCATCAGTCACCTCCTTGCGCATGATCGGCAGTGTACGCATCCCCTCTGCCGGGAGTCAAAACAGCGACGCCGAACAAGGAGGAACAACTGCGACCTCGTCTTAATTTTGAACCGCTGAATTAAGGTAGGGGAACACTTTCAAAATATTCTTTACAATTAATAATTTGTTGACGTAATTATGGATACATTCATTTGTTTCTCGGCCTGTTTTTGAGGTAAAATAGGACGATGCGCACAGACCTATACGCTGTTTCGCAAAATACGAAAAGGTCCCACATCCAGCTACAGCAACTGATTGCGCAATAGGTTCCTTGGGCTAAGGTATATTGTATATGTATTCTCCTCTGCCCACTAAAAATAACCCTGCCACAACCCAGTCTGTAATACCGAAACGACAGCTTCGTCTGACAGCTACGCATATTGTGTTTACGACGTTGCCGGTGAATAAGAATCTCGTGTAGTTTTCCTTCCATTGTCACGGTTAGAAAGGAGACATCTCGATCCTAAATATAACCGTCGCCCAGATTTTGCCCAGGACGCGAGCGAGCAGGTGGGCATAATGTTGCTGGCACAGCACAGTAAAAGACAGGTGCCTTCTGT
Organism: Sternarchorhynchus goeldii; assembly: GCA_028565775.1. NCBI lineage: Eukaryota > Metazoa > Chordata > Actinopteri > Gymnotiformes > Apteronotidae > Sternarchorhynchus > Sternarchorhynchus goeldii. The sequence goes on from JAOXYF010000019.1 coordinate 2,794,086, forward strand.
GTCTTAAAACACGTTGGCATTTTGGTGGTGTCTAAAGTAAGCAACTACTGTATTATATTTAGTTTTTGAATATTTTTTTAATAGCTATTTTAAAATAAAACAACGTCAAGAAAATAACAAAATTCAGATGTCATCTTACGCGACTTGTCTTAAATGTTAATTAGAAAATATCCGCTAATTGCTCATTTAACATCAGTTTTGGGGAAGATGTTTGAAGGGTAATAACAAGTATTCTTACTCATGTCAATAATGCCATGTGTGAAAGTTGCATCTGCAACAGGAATGTTTGGCCATTTAGTTCATTTATCCTCTCAGTAACATTCTTCACTGCTCACTCTATAAGTGGAGGAGTAATGGGCTAAAGTTTCAGCATTAAATGAGTTCAGATTGTATAGGATGAAAGCATGTCTGCAGCACTTCTGAGAGATTTCCTGATAACACACAGAGATGGAGAATGCTTTTCGTTCTCTACCATAGATGCTGAATGGTTAAAGCAATGCTGTCTTGTTCAGCATAGAACAATGTGCTTTTTGTTCAGAAATTTCAATAGACATTAGTTTAATCATTTGCAGTTTAGTCATTTTAAAAACGGACCTCATTTTAGCCCAGTCCACCAACAATACGTTCACACATAATTCCGTCAATTTAGCAAAAATTTATATTCCAAAATTTTCTTTGCAATATAATTTTATGGTTTAATTGTTTTTGCGTATGCTCCATTTTCATCTGGGTTCTCCTCCGCATCTTGTCCTGTTTGCCTCTCATACGGCAGACTTGCACATCACAGCACCGAGCAACTGCTAACAGACCGGAAAGGACTAAAAAACGGGGGTACAGAAAATGGTCACCTCCAAAGCACAAGTGAGCAGAAACTGTAATTCACATCCACGTATGTACAATCCGCCCCAGTGCAGCGTTTGGTGTCAGGAAACATGCCAGCAAGCTGAGGGCGAGTCACACTTCGTTGGTAACAGGCTTTTGGGCTGCACGTGCACCCGGGTAACTGCCATGCATGGGGCAACAGTGTTGTGGCAACAATCCAGCGGCTTAAAAGCTCGGGCTCGGAAAACCCGGAGCAAAACGGCGATGCCCGACCGGCGGCCGCGAACCACAGCGGTCCGCAAGCTCAAGCGTTCCGGCAGAACTGGGGCGTGGGCCTGGGAAAGTGTGAGAGAGAGAGAGAGAGAGAGAGAGAGAAAGAAAAGAAAAGTTGAAACGACAGAGTGAGCACACGCACGCCAATGTTTACCCGCCAGGTGCTCCGAGCTACACTGCGCTGATGATAATTTAGTCAAGCTTCAGGTTCAACCAAGGTGTTGCCCATGACCTGGAAGTATCTATAAAGTAATGCAACCAATTAGAACATTATGCATGTAAATATAAAATTATGCATGTAAATACAGCTTCGTGCTCCTCGGGAAATGGGCATGCAAATAATTATATTCATCACGTTCATGTGTTTTCTAAAACAGCTCTGGCAGAGCTTGGAGAAGGTTTTTGGGAGATTGAAGGTTATGAAGCTGAGGATGTGGCCTTCTGGGTGTTTAGTTTTGTTTGCTCTCCATCTTTTCCTCTAATCTACTGAGCAGCTTTTGTACATGGAAGTAAAAGCGACAGTTCTCTTGTTGCTAAAAGACAGTGGTGGCCTGTTCAGATCTACTGGCACACAGAGGTTAACTCTAACACTCTTCCCTCTAATTTTCACATGCTGCTCTGGGGCTTGTTTAACTGGAACAGGTGTTAGATTAGGCTTGCAACTAAACTCTGCAGGGTAGCAGATCACCACCACCAGACTTGTTAACCCCTGAAATAAGACGTCTGTCTGTGTACAGTGTGCATTTATAACCAACTACTGTTTCAAGTTACAAATGTATTTCCTATTCTACCAATGCACCTCTCAGTTAGGAAGCAGTAAGTTTTTCTACATCAGTCACAGCTCCATGTTTACTGGGTTTGACTGTATCATCTAGCTGCATAAATGTACTTCAGGAGAATATAAGTGATATCAGTTTGGTTCAGACCTTTTTGGCAGCTTGTCAGATACTCTCGTTTCTTACCAGCTTTATTGATTGATGCTCCCTGGTCCACTCTGATACCGTCTTGACTCTTTCATATAAGAGAGTGTGGACCAATACTAATAGAGACAGTGTCACCAGGGCTGTAGACGATGAGCGAATCACAATGGAGCTTTAGTTTTGTCTCCTGGGAAAACGGGACGTGTAACACCCCTGGCACAGTATCGGCATTTGACCTTTTCTGTTTTCATTCTGCTTTTTGCAAATTTGTATCCCTATTCCATCATATTTAAGTGTTCTTTAAGAAACAACTGAGGGGCTCATAACATTTTGTATAATGGATGTTGTAACAATGAGCTTCTCCTTTAAAGAACTGAGAACCAGTAATGATGTGGGACAGAATTACATGATGTTTGCTAGGAGAGCATTCTGTCTAGTTGCTGAAAAACGACCTGGTCCACAGCCTCCGAGCCCATACAAGACAGCCAATATCACGCACTTACTGCAGTGAATGAGTCAGTGAAATAACTGCAGATTTTAATGACATCTTCATCCTAAAAGCAGACTTTCTTAACCCTGACCGAACAGCCCCCAGATCAACAGTGCCTTAGGGGACAGCATTAACTGCATCACCTTTCTGGTTTGTGCACCAATATATAAGTCTGATCAAACAGTGCTAGTCACTTTGAATGTCATGAGGCCATATATGTCTGTGTGCAGGGTCAAAAGATCAAGGATCTCTACATCTGCTATGTTGTGTAGCTCCAACTTGGATCTGGCTGCTAACAAGAGAGGGTGTTGTTGTGTGTGCTGGTGGAGGTAGGAGCAGAAGAGAGCTGGAGGTTCCTTCATCTTTACTGTGAAGTGCCCCTGGACAGACGAGGCTCTGTTTACGTCTGGTAGCAGGAACAGAACAGGCACAGTGCCTCCTTTGTCTCGTCGGTCGACACAGACGTGCCGGGACGGTCCCCTGTTCACTGTGACATCACCGAGCACGCTTATCGCTGTCATCACGGGTGCAGGCGTCATTTGGCGCCTGGTGAACCTCATTATGTGGGGTATGTAACAGAGAGGAGCAGGAACCAGCGCGGACGCTTCCCTGCTCCCGTCACTCGCGTTTCTAGAACTGGACTGGACTGCTGCAGCGCAGGAACTGAGCTACAAGCACTCTCTTTTCTGAAAACATAAGAAAAGAACAAAATCTTTTAGAAAAAGTAAAAGGGCACCGTGATGACCTTGAATTTCAGGTTTCTTGTCCAGAGCTCTGCACTAGTCAGAGAGACATACCCAAGAGGAAGAGGAGCTGGCTGAAGCACACGTGGGTTTTTATATATGGGCTGTAATACTTATGTTGGAGTTGATCACTGTAGAAAGACCAAAACTTCCAGTACATTAAGGAGAAGGACAAAAAAGTGGTAGTTAGATTCCTACTCTTCCTGTAAAAGGTCACCACAATGCAAGGGTGTTCTCTGTTTGGGTGGGGGAGTTCAACTCTATCAATGGTGCACGCATTACTGGCATACAGCCCTCACACGGCGTCACGTGGATGTGCCCAGTTGCGTGCCCAGCTACCGAACCTCTGTAACTCTGCGTTTGACCCTCTGAAGTCACGTTCCCTCCCCGCATTCCCTCTCACCAGTTTCAGCCGTGCGCGTTTGACTCCAGTGGCCAGACAAACACCATCTTGCACACCATCTGCTTGGCACGGGGGGAGGGGGAGGGGGGGGCATGCCATCATGTGCACGGGCACGAGGCATGACAGTCAGAGCAAATGGCACGCTCCTGGGGAGGAGCTGTCTGCTACGGTCTCACTGCCTTCTTCACGCTTGTGGAATTCATATTAGAGACACATCAGCTCATAAGGTGATCTAAGAGCTCATGCGCTCGTATCTCTTGTCAGCAGGTGACAAAATGGTTTGTGCATATAAATGAGGCAAAATTCTCTGTGACACAGGTCTCCCACTTTAGCACAATTAGAGTCAAATACTTTTCCATCACTGCAGCAATTATCTTCAAATTAAGAAGTATAGTCCGTAAGTGCAAGCACCGTTATGGTTTCCAGTTCTGTGAGCTTTTGTGTGATCTTAAGAAACATGTAATACGTTGGGTCTTGGTAACTTTTACTGTTTCCCTCTCAGCTGTACTTGGTGAACCACTGGGAATCCACTCAAAGTGCAGGAAAGGACACACAAAGTATGTGAAACCTGATCCATTTGAATCACGGTGGTTGACTGGTTTCCATTTTGCACAGGAGTCAGAACAAAAATGGGGCTCTCAGCCAGCTCTGTTCCTTTTCTCTGAGCTATTTAAACCCGCCTTCCTCCAAAGAAACACCAGCAATTAGATAGATATCACTGTATTACTTTGTATCCAAATTCTTCTTGTGAATCATTTAGAGATAAGGGGCTAAAGATTTAATCTAATATTTGCTCCAGTGTGTGGCAGCGCTGTGAAATATTGATGAAAGCGTTGATAAGTAATTGATGAGGGGATAGTTTATTTATTTGTTTTTCTGTTAGCAGTTTTAGTCTGTGTGTGCTGGTCTAATGGCACAGCATATGACCTTGCCCTATATGGAGATAATAGAAGCAGAAACCAAGGGAGAAAGTGAATGCCAGTTCAGAATGTTAGATTCAAATCCATGACCTCTGGAGCAATAGTCACGTTCTCTGACAACTGGTCTAACCTCCACCCCATTAGCATGAGACATGAGTCATGGCTTGCGGCTGGAATATGAAGTACCACAGGGGTTAACTGAGACCTGCTCTGGGGCTTAGAGAGGCAGAAAGGAGAATGGGCACTATGTAGTGAATGTGTTACTATCTAGTGGACACTACGTAGTGAAAGTGTCACTATCTAGTGGACACTGTCTAGTGAAAGTGACAGTTTGAGAACCTGCATAAGAACACTCTGTGCACCTTGTTTGTAAACAGACCAAACTGTCAATCATCATTCAAAAAAACAAGAGTTTATATTATGTCTGAAGATTAGGATGATTAAGATCTTGCTCTAAAAAGGCAGAACCTGTCGGTCACAGCTCATTATAGGTGCTTTTTTTAAATGTCAGTCATGCTTTATGGTTGTGCTTTAACTTAATGTCATGCTTCGAATTCCACAAACCGAACCCCGACTCGTGAAACAAGTTCTAATGAAAATGGGAGTTTGCAGATCTGATTTGACTTGATCTTGACTGATGTACGAAAATGGCAAATTTGCATTTCAGATAGTTGTTCAAATAGCCAGTGGAGCCGCTCGTCACTGTGTCCAAACACGCAGTACAGCAAGGCACCTGGAGAATGAAGCATGAATTCCCATAAACCTCCACTGTTTACCAAAAAAGACTATTACGAGGGTTATGTGGGTCTATAAAACCTGGAGACAATGGCGGATTTATGAGAAGCTGATCAAAAGTGGTATGGAAAATATTTCACTAAGGACAGCTGACTACACTGTGAAACTGCAGGTGTGGTATAAGATTAGCGAATTATAACACTGTCTTATTTTTTATAAGCTGCTGTTAAATAT